>BMAW01030016.1:212685-235093 GCA_019974015.1 Nephila pilipes | reverse complement strand
TATAGTAATCCTAACTATAAAATGACTTTTCGAGGTGTAATAAATGAAGTAAATAAAATAATATATGAAAACGAAATAAAGTAGAAAGTAATACATAATATCAAACCTTGTTATTTAGTCATCAAAAGAACAAAATAATTTTATTATAATAATCGTACTCATAATTAAGTTAAATAAATTTGATTCAGAAAATTTTTGTATCGAGCTCTTAAATGTAAATTATGACAATTTTTAAAATAAAGTTTAAATTTTAAAAAAGTTTCAATATTTTTCTGTCACACAAATAATTTAAGTAAAATACCGAAATAGTTTATTTAATCGATAGGTAACATGCTTTGAGATCTGAATACATTTTAAAATTTCTTCTATATAGTTGCAATTATGTTTTCCACTTGTAAAACGAAAAAAAAAAAAAAAATTCCGTGAATATATTTTATTTAATATAATCATAAAGTATTCAACATTGAATCGTCAGTAAAAAAAATACAAATTCAACAGTTAGAAGGCTTTCGTGTTTAAATATTTACCGTGTAGGATGAATGAGTGAAAGTGAAGGTGAAGGTTGTTTGCGCAAGAGCCAGATGTGGCTAGGCTGAGCCAAATAAGATGTAAATGGATCTGGGCATGAGCTAGTGAGTGAAAGTAAAGTTTATTGGCGCAAGAGCCAGATATAGCTATGCTGCGCCAAACAAGATTTAAATATGGTCTAGACGTGAAAAAAATTAAAAAACAAAACAAAAATTGGTTGACAAGGAGGGTCGAAAATAGAGAAGGATCGCTATGGTAACCCGGGGGTGCGTCACCCGTGTTTAACAAAGACGATAAACCAGAAAGGAGAGAAAAAGATCACTAGGAAGCCTCGGGGTCATGATGCCCGACCTTACCAAAAGAAGGCAAGTCCTTGAGGTCTCCTGATATAATCCCCAGGGGCAGGTGCCCATTTTAGTTTCCTCTTAACGACATGCATGAGCTATAGTGGGACCATTCTGTCATACCCGGTCACCACACGGGTCTTTACCGTGCGAGGAAAAGCAACTGACAGTTTACTTTCTTGAAGGAAAGTCGACAATTCAAAATATGTAGAAATCTAAACATTTGATCTAAAACAGTTTTTCTACAATTGTAATTATTAAAAACCATAAAAATGGAGATTTATAATTTAATCTTACTGAAAAGTACCACATTTGATTCGAAATTACCTAAACATTTTTACTCACCTTAGTTGAAATATTCAAACGTATTTAAAAATAAATCCTTTCAGTTTTAACGACTTATTTAACTTTAAATACACACAATACTATCATAAAAATATATATTAACTATTAAATTTTAAATTTATTGTATTTAAATACAACTAGTTTTCGATCCTTTTTGAGAACTGTTCTATCCTCAACGACCATGAATTTTGAGTGCAAATTCTGGGCTGATCACTGTCGACACTGATTTTAAAAGCTCTAAGAAACGCAAAAAAAAGTGACGTAATAATCAAATCATGACAAAATATACCATATTATACTGAATAACCAATTTATTTATATTTTTTTTATTAGGATAGTGAGGGAAGTAAAGATTGGCTTATTTATTGATATATAAAAAAAAAATCTGAGGAAGTATGAAAAAAGAAATGTGATGACTAAATGACCTTTGCGGCAGGTTAAACCATTTGAAAATTTGAGGTGGGTAAGGTCAAAAGTGTGAAAACACCAATAAAAGTAAAAACAATGAACCAATTGGAGTACTGAATACATTACATGAAGGTGGAGCTTATTTTTCAATCTCAAGATATAGATACATGAATCATATTTGAGATACATACTTTTCCCAGCATTATCTGGTGCAATTTATAAAAAAAATAGAAGCTTAGAAAAAATGAAACAAATCGTAGTAAATTTATGCTGGGAATTTCTAAGTGTTTAACGACATGGCTGCTTAAGGATGATATATCATTAAATACATATGCATAAAATAGAACAACAATTACATAATGTAGGATGCATACATATTCAAATATTAGATTATACTATATAATGATTTAAATGTTATAATATGCGTTGCAAAAATAGATGCTAATGTAAAAAATGTCTTAAAAAATGTTATAAAAATTAGACTTGCATTTCTCCATCTATCTCAAAACGATTAATTTTAAGATTTTATAACATAACTATAAATTCAAGTTTAAAACAAATTAAATGACATATCAATTACAATAAAAACTTGTGGCTCGGTAGCCTAGTGTTCAAAGTTTCAGACTCGTGGCCGGCTGTTTTCGTTGAGTCGTTGGTTTGAGCCTTGCAAGTGAAGACCCGCCGTGTAGCTGGGCTGGTGCACGTCAAATATGTAGGAGCCCAAAGTTCTCCCACTGACGTGGTGTGGAAGAAAGGGGAAGGGGTGCCAGCTCAGGTATCGTCCTCGTCACTTGACCGAAGTAGAAATTACCAGGTACAGTGGCACAAACAATTGAGGATACACCTTACTTTTACTTGATAAATCCAACTTTCAATCAAAATAACACCTTAATCAGAAGTGCAAACGAATTTTTATTCTTAGACATAACAAAAGGTTTAATTAACAGTAAAAATAAAGAAAAATCAACGACAAAATTCTAAAATAAAACTTTTTAGAGGCATTTCAAATAAACATAAGCAGATTTTTACCTCAAAAAATTGAGGATACACAAATGAAATTTTTGTTTAACTACCACTTGATTTCTTTTTGCTTGCTACTAGTAATCTAAGTTTGGAAAATTTTATCCTAAACTTTTTCAACTGTTTTTTCTGTCTTTTGAAGTTGGTTATGAGAATATAAAGCTGTAATTTTAAATGGAAAATGGCTCCTCGGAAAGAGACTAGTATTGATGTAAGAAAATTTATATTAAGGTTATTTAAGAAGGGAAAATCTTATCGTGAAATAGCTGAAATTGTCGGTAGAAGTCACTCATGTGTCCCGAAAATCATTGGGAAATTTAAACGCGATGGATTAATTCAAAATAAGAGTGGAAGAGGAAGGAAAAGTATTCTGAGTGATGTAGCTAAAAGGAAAATTTTAAAAGATATCAAGATTAATCCTAAACTGAGTGCAGTCAAACTAGCTGCAGAAACTTCTCGAATAATATGCAGAAGTGTAAGTGCTGAAACTGTGAGAAATGTGATTAGACATGCTGGATATAGCAGTCGAGTAGCTAGAAAGAAACCTTTCATAAGCTTACAAAATCAGAAAAAGCGTTTGGAGTTTGCAAAAACTCATCAGTTGAAGACAGAAAACTTTTGGAAGAAAGTTATATTTAGTGATGAAAGTAAATTCAACATTTTTGGAAGCGATGGTCGTCACACCGTTTGGAGAAAGCCGAACACCGCTTTGGATCCAAAAAATTTACGTCTTACAGTTAAACATGGTGGTGGCTCCGTCATGGTTTGGGGTTGTATGGCTGCAAATGGGGTAGGAAATTTAGTTTTTATAGATGGTATAATGGATCATAAGCTTTATATAGACATACTCCGCAACAATCTTAAAGAAAGTGCACAAAAATTGGGTTTAGATGGAAATTTTATATTTCAGCACGACAACGACCCCAAACACACGGCACGTAATGTCAAAATGTGGTGTCTTTTTCATTGTAAACAGCAATTGCACACACCGCCACAGTCCCCTGACATCAATGTCATAGAAAATTTGTGGGCCACACTAGAAACAGCGGTCCAAAAACACCAGATTAGAAACAAAGCCCATTTAAAGCAAGTGTTACAAGAAGAATGGGATAAAATATTTCCAGATACCACTAAAAAATTGGTCGAATCGGTACCAAGACGTTTGGAGGACATTATAAAAGCCAAAGGACATGCAACAAAATACTGAAACTGTCTATGCATGTAATATATCGAAAAAATTTCATTGGTGTATCCTTAATTTTTTGAGGAAAAGATCTGCCTATGTTTACTTCAAATATTTGTGAAACTTTTAATTTTAGATATTTTTTTGTTGATTTTCGTTATTTTTACTGTAAATTAACCCTTTTATTACGTGTAAAAGTAAAAATACGTCTTCTATTCTAGTTAATGTGTTATTTTCATTAAAAGTTGGATTTATCAAGTGAAAGTAAGGTGTATCCTCAATTGTTTGAGCCACTGTATGTCAAACCAAAACCAAAAAATATAAAAACTTTTCAAAAGAAAAATACTTAATATTTAGGAGTTTCTCGTGATGTAATGTTTCAAAAAGAGGGTTATAATGAAAATCTGTTTTATATCAAATTGAAATTCAAACAGATATTCAAACATAAATTAATTAAAAGGCTCTAATCGAAGTCAACCTGCATGACTGAATGTGTCAAACTTCCTTTTGACCAGCCATTTTGATTTCGTGATCGTTAATCCTATAAAATTTCTACTTTTCCTCTTCAAATCTGAATAAAATACATCAGAAAGAAAATCAGAGGTTTTTTTAGAATTACATTTTGCTCCAAATATTGAAAATAATTTTTTTTTATTTCTGTTATTTGTGGATTTTTAGTTCTTTAAATTGTATTTAACATTCAAAAATTGGGGGAGAGAGGAAAGCATGATTATATAAATTAGAAGTTTGATTTTTTTTTATCTTTCGGATACAATTTATTTTATTCAAATATAATTGTCTGGATTTAAGATGAAAATAGAAATTTCATACGAATTTTAGCTAAAAACGATACTTTAATCTTCGGGTCTTATAAGTTGAATGATGTACAAAAAGAGGCTGTAATAATATATTATAAAAATACCTGCACTTAACATAGATATACTCAGTAAATTTCAAAACAGACGTTCTTTCACCTATTGTTAGTTAATGTATATGTGGATTTGTGGGCCCCAAAAATGAGAGCATATCTACATTTCCTTAAGATTTCTACTAATATCTTGAAAATAGATTTTATTAAAAAAATAAAGATTATACGCTTGAAGTGTCTCTCGTTTTGATTGGCTAAAAAGCGATGCGACAATAATATAATGGCTGCTACAACGATGCGCAGATGTATTCACAATCAGGGATACTATGCTCTTATACATGTCCCTTTTAATCCATGTCACAGAGCTCTCTTTTACGTTGGACAAGAGAGCAAGTTACCTTGTCCAAACAACAATGGTAATCACACATGAATCCCGTTTTAACTCGTGACGTTGAGCAATTTGCTGCTCTCTTCACTAACCTTGGGAACGTTTTGTAAATTGAATTGCTTAAAATTACTTTCCAACCAAATGAAACGGGATAATGCAGTCAGAAGATAAGTGTAATGAAATAGATTAGGGATATTTATATATAAGTGAAACAGAATTGAAAGAGGAGGGGCAGATAATAATGAGAAGTCAGGAGATGTTTGTACGTTAAAAATTGGAGTGAATAGCTGTTGAAGATCGTTTGTAGTTAAAAGTGGTCAGAAGCGACTCCTGGTTAGAGTAAATAGTAATAGAAGTCGAGTCATTTAATTGTTTATTAACTTCGCCCTTAGAACCAATACAAGGATTATTGAGGATGGACCTCGTAATTTTGAACCTCGATCAAGTGACGAGGAGGATTTCCAAGTTCCACAGTAATAGCATTCGAAACCAATATATTCGAGCTCATTCGAAGCGAATGAGTTGGTAAGCTAACATTTTTTTTGTTTTGTTTAATTCAAAGACAGGATTCAGACGCTTTAATAGTTTTTTGAAAGACAAAGCAATCTTGCATAATCTGTGAAGAAACCTAATAAACTGTTTTTCTAACGTCACTTCCATTGGAATCTTACTGACGATTATGCTTTACTGTATCAATAAATTGAAATGAGAAAGATGCGTTATACAACTTTAGAGAGTGATTCAAATCGTGCGCTGATGTGGAAAGGCACAATCCAACATTGTTGAAAGATAGAGATGTTCACGACCCCGACGATTGTGATATATCGGAAGGGATTCTTGCTCCACACCATTTACCGCGTTCCATTGGTGATGAATTCAACCTATTGGATGATAATACCAGACTTCTCTGAGGTAGACTTGTCGATAAATATCTGGAGAAATAAGATTTGGAGAGAATGGATAAGACAGCCTGATTTCCCGACTTCTTAATACAATAGAGTATCTTTGGGACTACTTCGGCAAGCGACCTCCAATGAGGTAGTTAAACGATCAACGTTTTTATTTTGTAAAAATGCGACTCAAATAATTGTTCAAGAGTTTCAATTCCTTCTTAAAAACAAAAATCGATACAGAAAATATTTTTAAATTACATTTCACAGACTTAAAATTCAGTTGTAAGTTAAGATTTAATATAAAATTCTCGGATCAAATATTTTGGATTTTGAAGCATTAATAAAATGTTTTCATTACACACATTTTTAGACCCGTTTTGGTATGCATGAATTTATTACGCTAAAAGTAATTATTTTCATATGATGAAAACAAACGTCCAAAATTTTTCTATTTTTTCATATTTAACATACATCTTAAAATGGGATCATCCAAAAATAATTTTAAGGGTATTCGAAGTATATTTATATATATAAAAAAATGTAATTACTACTATAAAACATAAAGATAAGTGCATAACTTTTTTATTAGTTTATTTTTCATTTATGAAAGATAAATGAATTATGCTAAATTGTTTCTATATGATTAAATCAATTGATTTATTAAATACATAGTAAAACACTTAGTTATTTTTTTAAAAATTGCATTTGATAATACACGCAATAATTATAAGAATCTAACATACAAGAACAATCGAATTAAAATTGAATTTATTCAATTTTAAAATAACACTCAGAAAAAAAAATCTAACATATAATGAATCTTGAATCATTCTTTTCTGAGGGATAATGAAAGGAAGAAATCCTCTCAGTTGTGTTAGAAGGATGTGTTCCGTGATTTGAATTAGAGTAACTTCGACTTATTTAAAGCAAATTTTTTTTTTAAATCTAGTTTTTATTCAAAAGATGGATTAAGAAGTAATATTTCTTAATGTAAAATAATATAATTTATAAAAAAGGTATTGGATCTTATAAATAAGTAGTTAGGATGCTTAATTTATCGGTAATTACTTGAGTATCTTAGTGAAGTGCCTCAAATATTTATAAATTATATATTTTACAAATTTGAGGCGCTTAGCAATGATACACAAGTAATTACCGATAAATTAAGTACAATAGTTTTATTTACATGAGATCAAAAGTATTAATTCCTCAAACCTCTCTATAAATTGTATATTATTTTATGTTAAAAATATTTTTTTTACACCTTTTAGTCCAGCTTTATATAAAAACCCGATTTAAAAATTTTTTAAACTTAAATCTCTTAAATGAAAAGAGAATAAGACTAAAAAGCAATTACGTAAGCTACACGTGTGTGCAAAATTTCAACTCGGTTGGATATTGTTAAGTGCAAAAAGCTTAGGCTCTCCCCTCTTATTTAAAGTCCGTCACTGATTGAACATGGGGTAGTAATTAGGGTTATACGTCTAGGCATCATTTTACTCGATAGGATGATAAGATGTCCGTCAAAATTAGAGTACGAACTTTGAACTGGAAATACATACAACATTAAAGTAGAAAATTAGATAAAAACTGGTAAAAATATCTTCTTACGAAAAATATTCTTAGCCAATCAATACCAATCTCAAAAGTAAAAAAAAAAAATTCTTTTGGGGGAGGTTTTTCTGGATTTATTAATATCCCACTTAGAAGCAACACGAGGACTATTGGTGACAGACCTCTCAATTTTGAGCCTCGTTGAAGTGACGAGGATGACTCTTGAGCTTATTCTTAAAATTCTTGAGCATTCTTTAAATTTCCTCTTTAGTAAGGCTGAATATTCTGACATTAGGGTAAACTTAATACATATCAGCGTAGCTGCAAGACGAATCTAAGAGGCTTCGAGAATGGGTAACAGTCGATATTTGATGAAAGATCCAAGATGTATGCTCTTCAAACATGCACGCTTCATATAAACTAGGGATTCGGTAAAGGACGTGAAAATATAGAAAAGGACAATTGCTCAACATGATCAAGAAACTGTAGAAAAAAATTCGAAAAGACCAAAAATAAAAGATCGCTAGTTTACTATATTGTTTGGAATTTTTTGCGGAATAATAAACAAAGACACTATACACCGAAAACATTTCAGTAAAAATCTCAGATTAAAAAAAAAAAAAAGAGAGAGAGAGAGAGAGAGAGAGAGAATGCGCAAAAAGGATCTCAAAGGCTCTTGCACCCGAGAGAAAACAGTATTGCAAGAAGGAGACATTAAGTATCAACTTAAACCTGCTATTCCTTCATACCGATTGGTTTTATTCGTGCAAATGCTGCTTTAGGCCAAAATGCACCTAACACTTGTTAATTTACAGAACACGTATATGTATCTAGAGACTAAATTTTATAAATGATATAATTACGGAAAAAATGAAGGAATAGCAAGAAAGATGGAAAATAGAGAAAAATTGTTTGGCTTCCCGATGACTCGCATTACCCATATTTATAAAATACAGCAAACCCCATTCGGAGGGAAAAACCCTTGCAGAATTTCAGATCATAAATCCTGTACTTACCTAAAGAAAGAAGGAGTAACATCCAAACTTTTTTTTTTAATAACTTCTGACGAAACCTGAGATTTGCAATATAAACCGATATTAAATGTACTGAAAAAAATCTTTATTGCTAAAAATTCAAAAAAAGAACATCCAAGAAAGTTTAAGCTTGCTTTTTTTTGGCACGAAGGGCGAACATTTAGTGGAATTAATTCCAAAAGAAAAAACTGAACGTTTATTGAGTAAGGAAAGAAAATAATTGCCAAAAATATGGAGAAAAAGGTTTCATTCTTCAACACTTACTAGAATTTCTTCTTTTTAAAATTGTTTTTGACCGGTGAGCATATTTATACACGAATGTCTGGTTTAATAGACGCCCTTCTTATGTTTGGCTTTTCAGATGTGCAGTTGGTCCCAATTTCATTTTTAAGGAGAACAACGCTCATACACATGATGCTCATCTGCCCGGTAAATTTCAAAAAAGTGTGGATATTCGCTGAATGGATAGGCAAGTCAGATCTCCATACCTAACCCCATAGAACATATTTGGGAGGGGGGATATTGAGAAGGCAATTACAACTCTCCTTCCCCATCCCAGAGCCATCTAAGATTTGAAAATTACGTTGCTGGAAGAGTGGGACTAATTTCTCATCGTGACAACTTTCATATCGTGAATTCATGCTGGTAATGTCCGATTTCCAGCATGAATTCGCGACATGAAAGTTGTCCCTCTTGTAATCTGTCTTAGTTTTTTCTACGTTCATGAGCTATAACGCTACCATCTGTGCATACTATATAACTTGTGTGTTATTCATTTTGTAATATATCAATCTATATTTAAAAATAACTTCATCAAAATCTATCCAGTATTTCTAAATTCTTAACAAAATATTATTTTTGAACAGCTGTGACCAATTGATAGAGGAAGAAAAGCGTATTTTATTCAGTATAACGTACGTTTTAAATAATACTCAATAATTCGATTTTTACAAAATCAGGCTAATTTGAATAATATCTGTCGATAAATATTCTTGAAAGTAGCTTGCTAAAAAAGAACAGTATTCTAAAAGGTCAAAACATAACTCAAATTTTCTCCTAAAAATAAAGAAAAAACTCGTTCATCTCCCTTTAACACATATAATGTAATATACTGCAAAAAATATCCAAGTTGACAATGTTTCATATATAGGCCTAATTTTTTACCACATTATATTTCATGGAAGACCTGAAATTTCATGGAAGGCATTTGACGTATCTGTACGTTGACCAAATGAGCTATGGTACACAACATATTTATTTATCAATATTTAATCTTCTGATTCTAATTATTTGAGCACACTTTACAATGAGAAGTAGATGATATTGGATACTTTCATCTTTTTTTTTATTATTCAATAAAAAATAAATTAATAAAAAGGAATAAGTTTCCCCTTCATGTTTGGTGTCCCAATTTCCCCTAATATGTATTCATATAATTTCCCACCAATTTTGAAATCAACAATAAGAACAGGTTAAAATTTTTGACACATTTTACAATTGCTGAAAGCGTTGTATAGCTTCAAAAATGAAGCTTTAATTCAATTTGAAATTCGTATTCAAAATTCAAAATAAAGTAGAATCCTGACAGGTTTTCAAAAAAAAAAAAAAAAAAAAAAAAATCGGGAATCGAAATTATTAAAAGACGAAAACAATGTCGACCATAAAGCTCACGATTATCACCACCACTCTACTAACCTTGGCCTTGAATCCCGAGAGATTAACGCACATCATCCCAACGACACGACGGCGAGTCTTACGCTGAATCGGGACAGGAACACAACACGTGGCTTGTTTGTTTGGTTTTATTAAAGTCGCACTAGAAGTAACGCGAGGACTATTGGTGACAGACCTCGAAATTTTGAACCTCGATCAATGTCAAGGTCGACAAATGAGCTGTCATCTCCCTCTCCTAACTTCCACACCATGCCAACGGGAGGATTTTGAGCCTAGACAGATTTAACGTGCATAAAGTAACTGTAAGTAACTACGTGTCCTAAACACCAAAATATTCAAATCGGGACACTTTTCAAGTAATTAGTGTTCCGAGTTAATATTTTCCAATGAAATTTCGATTTGAATTATATTCAATTACTTAAAAAATGTTTTTGACGTATTTTATTTAAAATACTTCTACTGATTCAAAATTTGCTAGAGAACCAAGACATTTTAAAGCTGTATTCTTTATAGAGCAATAAACATCGCATGGATTTTATAGATTACTTCATGTGTTAAATTTTTAAGTTAATCCTGTGTTAAGAGTTCTCTACATAAAAAAAAAAAAAAATGCTCTGCAAAGTTTACATTTTAATTATTCATTCAGCAACCTGTATTAATTCCTTTCAAAACTTTATGGGTGAAATTTTTTATTTTAGTGCTTAAATACAATTTTACGTATTATAGTTAGTAATTTGATTCTAATTGAGAAAAGGCCGTATTTGCCCAAGCTGTGCCAAGCACCTGTAAATTTAACAAATATGTACGCATAAACTAGACTAAAGTTCATATGTAAGAAGACAAAAAAAAAAAAAAAAAAAAAAAAAAAAAAAGAGAGAGAGAGAGAAGAGAAGAGGATTGTGAATGACAAGTACAGACAAAACAGAGTAGATTAAAAGGGTTTCGAGGCTGTTGTTGATTTTATTAACGTCGCACTAGATGCAACACAAGAGCTAGTGGTGACAAATTTCGAAATTTTTTTTGTAATTTTGAACCTTGGTCAAGAGACGAGGACGACATCTGAGCTGGCACCTCCCTCTAACTTTCACACTACATCATTGAGAGGATTTTGAGTCTCAATAGATTTAACGTGATCCGGGGCACATCCTTGTATTAATGAAATACTATACATTTCATGGGCAGAAGAGCAGATTACTCGGGATTTAAAATCCCGAGTTGATCTTACCTACTTAAGCATGGAAAAACTCTGAGGGGGTGCAAATTTCATAAAAACACTCAAAATTTTAAATCGCAAGGAGTAAATATTATAAGAAGGTAAATTGGTGCTGGAGTATAAAAAAGTCAGCAAAAAAGGGATAGTGTCGTGAACCGATTCGATATTTCGCTAACAATGAAAATGTGAAATTTTAATTTTTTTTTTCTTCATATTTCGCTATTTGCCTCGAAATTTTGCTTAAAACAAGAATTCCGTTGTTATTAGTTGCTGTTTTTCGCCTCGCATTTTGGAATAAATGACAAAAATACGGGGCGAACCAGAATACAGTGAAGTATTTTCAAACAGAGGCATAAAAGAAGGGTATGAATGGGCAAGAAACGTGGAACAATTACTATAGAGGAAAGTCGACGGAAAATTTTATCAACTTTCATGGTCGATGGGATTTTATGCAAGTACCAGTAAATGTTTCGCGTTATCGAAATATACTCTAAATACTTTCTGCGTGATACAAGCACATATTATAGACCAGGGACCGCCAAACTTTTTTGACCATCGACCCCCAAAATTTTATAATTCTCCTATCGATTCCATCTATAAAAATGATGGGGAAAAAAAACCCCTACCCGTTTCTTAAATGATTTATTTTATTTTGACAAAATCAAATTTTTACATAAATCATGGAGAAGAATGTGCTTCATGACACTTGGCTAGATTAGCAATTTTTGATTCGAAATTTGTTAATTTCAGTCTTAAATCGCACCAGAGCTCCACATTAAATTTATTTCTCTGCTTTGTTAAAATAGAACAGAGGACTGAAGCCAGATTCAACCATATATGAGCTTGAGAAAGCGATTAAAAAGGGAAATACTGCATTTTTGGATATTTTTGCGCTATATTTATATTCGTCCAAAATTTACTCACAGTTAAATTATTGAAGAAGCATATTTGCTTCAAAGTCAGCTAATAATTAAATGACTTCATCCTGCAAATGACTGTCGATACTTTCCAAGTCAAGCAAAAAATGGCGCGATAATCCATTCCGAGGTATCCATATTTTCAATATCTCCAGAGAGTAATTTAAATCTTTAATCTTTCGAAATGATTTGTATACGTTTCAAATTCTTCGTCGATTATATCCAATTGCCGCAAATTTGAAAAAAAATATTGAAAATCTTTACGTAACAATGTTAAACAAGTTTAACTTAAAATCTTAAAGCAATTGTGTCCATGCTTGAATTAATGCAATATCTTTTCCTCGGAGACATGTTTGAATATCATTGAACTTTGCAAATACATCGGCCAAGTAAAAAATATTGTTCTTATCGTTTTTGCAATTCGCCACATAAAGCTAGATTAATTTCTGTAAGAAATTCAGTTCAATGAGTCTTAATAAACATGCATGTCTTGACAACCATCGTATTTCGGTGTGTAATATTAATTGATTTGATAGTTCAACATTTTCCTCGCAAAGTTTAGCAAACAGTAATGATTTAAGAGCTAGTTCTCTAATTTGATTGATTTAATATACAACTGTAACTTATTATGAAGATCGTTACTGAAATATTTTGCTACTAGATGAGTTCTATATAAGACACAATGAATGGTACGCATACTACACACACGTAGGTACTTTTTTCATAATTTGAGTTGCAAAGTTTGGTTTGGTTTTATTAACGTACTGAAAGCAACACGAAGGCTATTGGTGACGGAACTTGTAATTTTGAGCCTCGATCAAGTGACAAGGACGGCACCTGAGCTGTTAACCCTTCTCCAAACTTGCACACCACTCAAAGGAGTGGCTTTGGGCCCCCGACAGATTTAACGTGCATCAGCCCTGACTATACGGTGGGTCTTTAGTGGCATCAAGGCTCGAAACCGCGACTCGAAGAAAATCGCCAGCCGCGAGTCCATGGCCATGACCACTAGGCTACCGCGACCTTTCTCTAGAGTCGAAGCCATTATGCAAAAGGAATGGATGATGAGGAAATGTAGGCAGCTTGGGCCATCTTGTAGCAAAACGGAGCAAGGATCATTACTCACAAATCTGAGAATGAGTAACAAATCGCGGAATGCGCAAACTTTAAGGGGTAAAAGGAGATAAATAATTATTTGAAAAAATAGGCTGGAATGAGAAATTAAATTATGAATAATCTATTATAAAAACGTTACTTACTATAATGCAATTACAAACTGCATTTCAAACGAGAATTGTATATTCTGCGATTGAATAGCTTTAATATTCGATCATCGACCCCTAATTATACTACCTGTTATATCGACAACTTTGCCAAACCCTGTTATAAACTGTTCGTGCCGAGTTTCCAGCAAGATAGTTTTAGTATTTTCAGCCCTGTACCTCCTTCTTTTGAAATGGTCCAAATTATTTCGCCCATCTTTTTATATCGATCTTTCAACTCCCGGCTGCTATCAAGATATTCTTTCCATTTGAAAAACCACGTCATACTAATAGAATGAAATTGTATAATGGGATATTCGTAAGATGCATACGAAATATCTTTCCTTGGATGCACATTCTTATGCATAAGCTATCAGTGAGGAATGCAGTAATTTTAAGCCATCCTCAGATATCGTAATTACCCGACTTTACAAGTTTCCATTTCGGGTCACATTTAAGCACCAACACTTTCCTGTTATTCACCAAAGCGAATATTTATAAAGAGATGCGAATTCGCTACAATCGGCTGCTAAGTTTTGACTTCGTAGTAAAATGCGATTGTTTATTAACGCCGGATTGAGCAGCAACACAAGAGCTATTGGTGAAGGAGCTCATAATTTTGAACCTCGGTCAAGTCGCGAGGAGGGCAGCCAAGCAGATTTCTTTAAATTTCCACAACTGAAGGACTTGGGATCTCGACAAATTTAACATGCATTACGATGGGTCTTCAATGGCATCAGGGCTCAAGACCACGCTTCGACGAAAATCGACGGCCGAGAGTCTGACCGTTAGGCTACCATGATCATGACTTAGTAGTGAAAGCTATTCCTTTCAAAATGAATTATCTATGTAAAATGGTTTATATTAAAAAAAAATTATATTGCATTAGAATTGTGTAATAGATTTTAGGGGGAAATTAAGTCACCTTTAATTTGGAAATAACAACAGTTATGCTTGAGGAAGAAGTTAAGGCTGTCTGCTTCCATTTGATTTTACTAACTTTGCTTTAAAACTGTGTTTTGAACAACTAGCAATGTTAAAAAGATTTATTCCGAAGAAAAACATGAGAGTTGAGCTTATTTTTTTTTATTGAATGTGTGTTTAACTAAAATAATACCAAGAGCTATCGGGACAATAAATCATGTTCAAGTAAGGAGAGCACCCTTTGTCATCAACTGGCATTAGCTCTATATAATGGAAGGTTCCATAGCTGTAACGAGAGTTCCATAAAGCAAGTGAGAAATAAGCCGTTTTATTCACGCGACGTTAATAATCTTAGTCCCTAAGAGATGGTGTATCAACTAATACCCAATTTTCCACTTTACTGTGTCATCAATATTTTTATCCTTAAAAGCAGAAAAAACGAAAATACATAAGAATGAGTTTTTCGGGGGCTTCAACAATTCTCCACTTTTAAATAAGAACCGAGGAATAAAATCAATCCTTAATTTAGTTTTGAGTCAACGTCGCACTAGACTATAGTTCACGGCTACCAGAACTTTTGATTTTATGTCATGTTCAAGGGCCGAAGATGGTTAGCAGAATGGGATTTGTGCCATCTGCTGTTTTTTCCAAACAGTCCTAAATAATCCATTTCTTGAACATCGTACCAACTCATCCAAGTGATGGAAATAATCAAAACTGGTTTTTATAATAAACAATACACAGGAGTGGTTTCCCTCGATATTCAAAAAGCTTAAGACAGAGTTTGTCACACCGGCTTTCTCTATAAATTAAACTTAATCCTCTACCTTGTTAAATTAATAAACTTCAATCAAAACAATAGAACTTATTCGGTCACGATTAATTGAACTTATTCAAATCCAAGATACATTGAAGCCGGAATCCCACAAGGCGGAATTTTGTCTCCGACTTTATTCAATTATTACGTGAGTGAGTGACTTTAGAATTTTATGGCGCAATAGCCAGATATGGGTATGCTGCGCCAAACCTCACTTATTACGTGAACGACATCCCATTACACCACAACACAACTCTCTGCATGTATGCGGATGACACTGCGATACCAGCACGAAATAATAGCCCAAAGACTAAAGGTCACGTACTAAACAGACACTTCACGGAATTGGAAGAGCGGTACTTAACTTGGAAAACTGCCCTGAACTTTTTCAAGACAAAGGTCGTCTTCTATTCCAGAAACAATAAGATAGAACCAGATATTTATCTGGAAAATAACAAACTTCCATGGTCCTGATCCACAAAATATCTAGGTATAACTTTGGATAAAAAAATTCACATTTAAACAACGCATTACACAATTTAAAAAACAGTATAAATCTGTTGTACATGATATGTTTCCCTTTATCTCGCATAAATCTAAATACCAAAATTAATAATTAAATTTTAAATTTAAATTTTTTATTTTGAAATAGTAAAATGAGCTTAAATAATTAAGTAATTTTATTTAATAATAATTTTGTCAATATCGTTCGTGAACTCCTGGGAAAGCGTAATAACCAATGTTCTGGCTCATCTATAATAATAATTGTAAATTCTGGGGATTAAAACCCGGGAGGGTTATGCACCCCAATAACTTGAAATCCCCCATTTCCAGTTGATTTGATTGATTGTTTGTTAGAGTCGCTTTTAGAAGCAAACGAGGGCTATTAGTCATAAATGTCATAATTTTGAACCTCGTTCAAGTGACGAGGACGACAAATGAAATTGGTACCTCCGTTTCCAAACTTCGCACCATGCCAACGGGAAGACAGGGAACCTCAACAGGTTTAACATGTACTACATGCAAGTCTTTAGTGGTATCAGGAGTCGAACCCACAACGGTTGGGAGTTACGCTTCAGTTGGATTTAAAATAAAGCAACTCACGTTATTCAACATGGCAGTTCGTAGCGGAATCATAACTCACGACCAGAACTAAAATTTGAAACACGGAAATAAAACAGAGAAACAGGAGTACTTTCCTGATGAACGTTTCAAGGAATAATGACTAAGCACGAAGAGAAAATTCCCAAAATTAAAATGTACGCAGAATTCACACAAGTAGAATATTAAAAGAAAAGTAAATAAGTAGATTTATCCTCAATATATCGTATGTCCGAATTTATTTAGTTAAGAATGGTACTTTTTTTGAAAATGACGCTTGAATAAGATGTCATTTTTCATTTCAAAAGGACTTGGAGATCTTTGGATTTAACCTTTTAATTGGCTTGGTTTTATAAATATCGCACTAGAAGCAACACGAAAACTATTGGTAACGGACCTCGTAATTTTGAGCCTCGGTCAAGTGACGAGGACGACACCTAAGTTGGAAACCCCTCTCTTAACTTCCACACCACACCAACGGGAGGACTTTGGGCCCCTGACAGTTTTGTTTTTATTAACGTCGCACTAGAAGCAACGCGAGGGCTATTGGCGACGGACCTCGTAATTTTGAACCATGGTCAAGTGACGAGGACGACACCTGAGCTGGCACCCCCCTCTCCTAACATCCACACCACACCAACGGGAGGACTTTGGGCCCCGAACAGATTTAACGTGCATCAGCCCCGGCTACATTTGGGCCCTGACAAATTAAACGTGCATCAGCCCCGCCTACATTTGGGCCCTGACAAATTAAACGTGCATCAGCCTCGGCTACATTTGGGCCCTGACAAATTAAACGTGCATCAGCCTCGGCTACACGTCGGGTCTTTCGTAGCACAAGGACTGGAGCCCGCGACTCGACTAAAACTGCCGGTCGCGAATCCGCTGCCACGATTATTAAGCTACCGCGGCCATTTAACGAATTTAATTTAATTCAGGTATCGTGAGCTATTTGAAGATCTTTGGGGATAGTCATTGTAATTTTTAACTAAAGTAATGCAACGAGGATAACATCTCGGCTGGTACCTCTTTATCTTAACTTCACCTTTATGCTTGCAGATTTTGAGACTCAGTTTAATTTACTCATATTATGTTGAAAGTCTTCATTATTCCTCAATGGACCTTTTCTGTAAACAGGGCTCGAACCCTAGACTCGCCTGGAACATAGGTCACGAAACTCACGACCTTGACAAATGGGTTACCGCAAAGCTCTGACAACTAAGTAGGATATTATTACAATTGTTTTTTCCCCCTCTTTAAATGACTTATGAATCATTTTATTAAAACTGGGCAATGAAGCAAGACGAGGATTTTCGGAAAAACTAATCGTTATAGGTGGTACTTCGTAACTTTGAGCCTCGGCCAAGTGAAGCACCCTCTCTCCCAAACTTCCTCACTACAGAAATAGTATCTGGAGCCTCGACAGATTTAAAGCGCTTCAGCTTCGTGACATGACGAGTTTTTAAAGGGATCAGGACTCGAACTCACGAACCGATGGAAAGAACGATGACTGCGAGTTCGCGACCAAAACTACTTGGCTACCCCTTGCAAACGAATGTCTTTCTCTGTATCGTTTGCGATATCGTGTGGCAAAATGTTTCAGAAAGTATCTGTAAAGAATAATATTGTAAAGAAAATTACAATAAAAGAAATGGCCCCCCCCCCCCCAAGGATACGCGCAATTGTATAGTTTAAGGATTACCAATCTGTACGATCCATTCAATGAAAATTGCTCCGATGACGATTGTCAGTTTATAAATTTAAATAAAAATATTATTCAAAAATATACCAAGATATTAAACATAAGTGTTTTATGAAAGAAAAAATATCCTCTGAGAAAGTTATTTAATGAAGTCCTGGTTGAGGTTGATTGGTTTTATTAACATCCCACTAAAAGCAACACAAAGGCTATTGGCGACTGACCTCGAAATTTTTAACCTCGGTCAAGTGATGAGGACGGCACTCGAGCTGGAAACTCTCTCCCCAAACTTCTACACTACGCCAACGGGAGCACTTTGAGCCTCGACAGATTTGACGCGCATGAACCCCATGGGTCTTTAGTGGCATCAAAGCTCGAACCTCGACTCGACGAAAACCACTGGCCGCGAGGCCGCGACCATGAACACTATTTAAGTCATGGATAAATAAATCTACTAATGAATTATTACATTTGAAGATCGAGTATGCAGTGACCTGTTACAAACATAAAATCCTTAAACGTGTGAGTTGTAAAATACCTCCGATGCCCTCAGTAACAACTATTCTGAAGAAAATGCAAAAGTATTTTTATTTCAGGCTTAGGATCTATATTAAAAAAATTATTTTTAACACATTAAGGATGTGTAGATTATATTTAATAGGAGATATAGATTAACAAAGAGATTTAAATACTTAATATAAATATAGTTTCGATTGTTAGATTTTATTAAATACGCAGAGAATTTAATTAAAAACAAATTAAGAATTTTTTAATTTTAGAGTTTTACTGAAAATGTAAGAGTACCAAATAAAATATTTTCATGCTCATAATTCTGTTTCCATTTCATAAATAATGTAACTATTTTCATTCACAAATGTTTTGTTTGTTCGAAAAATGCAGCGATCTTTTAATTCAATTCCAGTACAATTCCATTTAATAAAAATTTAAATACATTGCCAAACATACCTTGAAAAAGTTCATCTGTGCTTGATATGGTTATATAAGATCAAAGTACAAGTTTTCTTTTATTACGATTATCAATAATCTTATAGATATTGCGATTATGGATCTTGTTTCGAGTCCATACACAGTCGAGAATTCATTCGATGGCATAATATCAACTGCGGTATTTGTTGATTTTTTTCCATCTCTCTTACGTCATTAAATTACGAAATCTTCTCACAAATACCACCGTTAAAAGTTTTGTACCAAACTCTTCTAAATAAAAATTAATTAAGACTGATTTAAATTAAACAGTAATGCTTTGTTCGTGATGATTTACATTCTACCGAAGCTGAGCAGTTCTATAACATTTCGAAATCAATTCAAAGTTGAAAGCCAGAGGAAATTTTTCTCTTTAGAATATCATGTAAATCAAGCGATTAATTTCTGGATCTATAATTTACAAATCAATAGAATCCCTAGAGAACTTTTACAGCAAATTGATTTTGAATACTCTGAGAGCCTCTTGAAGTTTATCCACAACCTATCAAAATTTCAAACCTTGATTTAGTTACCATTAGAGCCGAGGGTAAATCGACCATTACTTCAAGGCTTCAGCGTTTTTGATGAAACGAATTACAAGGTTTGCTGTGTTTCTGAACTAATACTGTAAAATGTGAGACCGCGGAAACCTAGTTAGTAGCGTAATGGGCTTGTAACCGATGAATTACGCCGCGGACCTCGTAATTTCAAATATGAATCGTTTTGCAGCAAGGGTTGAGCCGCCGCGGTAGCCAAGTGATTATGATCGCGAACTCATGGTCGACGTTTTACTGTCGAGTCTTGTGTTCTATCTTTGATGTCACTAAAGGCCCGTCTTGTAACGGCTGATGTATGTTAAATCTGTAGAGGTTAAATGTCTTCTCGTTAGTGGCATCAGACTCGAAGACCCGAAGCGGCCGTGAACCCACAGTCATGACCACTAGGTTACCTATTCTTTGGGTTAATCTTCCAAGAAAATTGTTGTTGTTTTTGAAACTTTGGTGATCACCAATGAAGTTTGATCGATTTAAAATAAGGATTCGAGACTTGCGAGAACTTACAGTATAAAGATTTCGATTTCAATGGAGCTGAAATCACTTCCGTAAGATGAAATTTAAGCACAGAATTAAATATACTCCAATTGAATTTTCGTTATTAAATAGTGATGACAGAAGGACTAAGAATTTTTTTCCCGTTCTACCGAAGTAGCCGAGTAGTGTATTCGAATTCCCTAAACACCTGTCATGTAACTAGGTGTGTGTGAGGATATAGAGTGGAGTTCCTACTCGGGTATCAACTTCGTCATCTGATTATGATTCAGAATTACGAGGAATATTGGCTGTAGCTAGTGGATTTTGTGTCGGGCAGCCGATTAATTGTATTATTTAATTGTGTATGCCATCTCGTTAATATCTTTTTCCACGCTGTTTTTTTTAAATTTAACATCTTGGTTTGCTATAAGTATATTTTTGCTTTATATATATATATATATATATATATATATATATATATATATATATATATATATATATATATATATATTAGGAAAAGTCCAAAAGCTCGTGCCTTATTACTGTGATATAGTATTGATTTGAGCTTAGGTGAAAATGAGACTCTAATTTTTGCGGTACATCAAAGCAGGCTTGAGATCTTCGAATGGAAGGAGGAGCAAATTTCCGTTCAGTTATTGTCTTTGTCGCTTGACTATCATTAAGAACTGTGAAGTCAATACAAGAGCTATAAAACGAATCACCAAATTATTAAGTAACTCTGCCATACTTCATTCTCTAATATAAAATTGCAGAATGTCGATGAAAATTCCGAAACAGCAGATTATTATTACACGATTGAATGTTTACTTGGACTCTCTCGATAGTCACTTTTAAAGAACCATTTAAAGTGTGTGAGAATGTTGTTCCCTTCGAGAAAAATTTCCGATAATTATTTCTGAAAATTAAATTCAGGCATTTCTTAAAGGAGCTTTTAGAGTATTAATGTTTCTGTTAGAGTATTAATTTTGTGGCGGCATAGTATTCCTATTCGCCTCTTGTGCCATAACTGTAAATCAAATATACTAACTCTAAAAAGTCAGTAACTTATACAAGAAGACGTTAGACAAATCTCACGCACAATGTTTATTCCACAGACTTGCACTATAACGACAAATGAACACCTGCTCTCCAAGGTAACACCCTAGAAATATTCGCCCGTCTCACTAATACCGAAGTAAGGTTATCTACCACAACTTTCCGGTTGAAGTTGACTTGAATCTTGGCTTTATCACTATCACCTATAGCCACTCTTGATCTCGTTTACCACTTGTAAGGCATATACTCAACGCTAGTGACACTCAACCTCTATCGTGTGAATCTCACTTTGCTTATATACTTTCCTATCTACACCACTTCACTTTATTTCTACCTGCCTGTAATTTAACTAATCACGTTTCATTTCGATTGGGAAGAAATTGCTTAATTCGTGCAATCAATCTTAATTAAAGCCTCTCAGGTTAGTGAAGAGAAAACCGCGAATAGCCCAACGTCACAATTTTACTGAACATCCGTCGTGTAGAAGGCTAAAAGGTTTCGCGTTGGCGTAGTATGTTATGCATGCGGAGAGTGGGGTACCAGCTCAGGTATTGACTTCGTCATCTGACCGTGGTTCATAATTACGAAGCGTATTTGGTTGTGTTTAGCGTCGGATAGAAATGGGCCACCGGAAAGTATTCAATTTAAAAAAAAATATTAAAAACGAATGTATCAAGTACGTTTCATTCATTATATTAATGCTCAATACCAATGCAAGGAGGAGTTTATACGAGTTTTAGTACTTGCAACGTAACTAAAAAATGACATGACTCTGGAGCATGAAATTTTGTCACATTGAATCTATGATTACAAGATATTTTTTCAAAATTTATTTATGAATTTTTAAAATTTAATGTTAAAGTGACATATAAGGCAGATTTTGTTTACACTGAGCATAAATCTGGCGCATATTACATCACATGACGTCACAGCCCTTCATTGCTTCTGATTATACTGGCGTAGTTTTTTTGAAAAACATTATATTTTTTATTTGTTTGTTCTTTGATATATGACGTAGCTTTTTGGAAATTGTTAATGTTATACATTTATTTGTGTTTTATTGTAAATTTATGATTTTATTTCGTATGAATCATTACGTAATGATACCTGATGAGCAATTGAAGATTCTACAATTAAATATAATTCCAACAAAAAGCTCCGAATT
>BMAW01030016.1:202335-212675 GCA_019974015.1 Nephila pilipes | reverse complement strand
CTCTTTCAACTTCTTTTGAGAAATGGCTGTAACTAAAGCTTATTTCTCATAGTTTGCAAAAGAATTAGTATTGCCTTGAACAAAGCCTCACTTAAATTTAATGGGAAACAAGGAAACGAATGCGGTGAAATAAAATTCTTCGATGGCGTTCAAAGAAATTAAAAAATTGATGTGTTCAAAGAAATAACACGCCAATTTAATGACTCTGAAGGAGTGGTAAATCCCCGAACACACCACAACAAATATGTCGGTGTTACTTAAATATCTTTCCCCTCCCTCTTCTGGTTTCTAATTTTTCTACATTATCTAATAGAGTAATTGATGAAATTTCCTTAATTTTATCCATCCAAATATATCAAACCAAAATTATACACACACAACTATAAAATAGCTTCCTGCGCAAGTGCAGATAAATCTAAACTTGCTCTCAGGCTGGTAAAAATTTTCTAACCTGAACTGGGGTTAGAAAATTAACTTGCGGCCGTGAAATGAACGGCGAACCCCAGGTTTTCTTCCTTTAACAATGGTTCAGTTAACAGTGAAAGCGGTAGTAAGGCTTTTTCACTCTAACTGCTTGAACTGCGTTCAAATCAAGACATAGTTTTTCGTCCGATTTGCTCCTATTTCTTTGCAAACTTCTGTTTATTTAAAAACTTTATTCTTCGAATTTATTTCCTTGAAATTAATTATTTTTATTTTTTACTAATTTTCTATAGAGTTTTTAAAATTTTTCTTAATAATGTTGAAGCAACATTTTGTATTCTTTGCGGCCTATATTTTAAACGAAACGTCCCAAGTTTACGGATCTTAAGAGAGATTCAAGCATTTTGTAAAAGCGTAATTAGTTTTTAACTTATAAATTAACTAGCCGAGTTTTGGTGAATTTTTGAAAATCGCGTAAAACAAGGTATTAATTTTAGATTTTTTAAAAAAGTTTTAGAGATAATTTCTATTGCAAATTTTTCAATGCAAACAATACAGTATTCATATGGTAAACGGAATGAACACTCAGCCTTCTGTGGAAAAAGAACGGGAAGATTACCTATTAGTGTGCTTTTAGTGGTGTACATTTTGTGGGGTTTGTGGGCTAATTAGAGGGATACATATTTTAACTGCACAAACAATGAGTTAATTTTTATTTACCCATCCACTCTAGCTTAGAATTAAATTAGGAGAGGAAGGTACCATCTCAGGTGTCGCCCACGTCACTTGATTGAGGTCCGTCACTTACAGCCCTTGTCTTACTTCTAGTGCGACATTAATAAAACCAAACCAAAATAGCTTAAAATTTCTACCCTGCTAAGCATAGCTCTGACTCACGTTACAACAAGGTTTATGCTTGTGACTATTTATTATTCTTCATAAATTCTTTTGGAAATGATTATATTTTTTCATTTGTGTTTGTTTCTCTTAAAAGATTATACTCGTACTAAAAAAATACTTTTATAAAATTTTTGTTCATATTTATTTTAAATACAATCCCGTGCGAAGAACGGATCTCCCAGCTACTTTATTACATAAGCTCAAAAATTTAGAGAAAATGTATTAATCGTAAATAGTTCTTATAGTTTATGAGAATTATTTAATAGTTAAAAAATTAATGTGATTTGTATCTTAAGTAAAATTTTATCCCCAACTAAATTTGTTTGAAAATAGAATTAACTCCTCAGAACTTAATTCCGCAATTAATAAGGATATAAATTTGTTTCAAATTCCATTGCCGGTGATATTCTGGAACGTATGATTTTTTTTCAGTGTTATGACAACTTTCATAAAAATTTCAGCTTTTCATAAAGAAAGAGAATATATGTTTAATTTTTTTTTAAAAAAATTCCAATTATATTTCAATTATATATAAATGGATATATAATATACAAAACTATATAGTACCATTAATACATTTGTCATGCTATAGATTAGCGATTTGCAATTTCTCTAAGGATATTGTAATTTACTTTCATTACTTTTTAATTTTCATCAACCTCACCATACTATGTAACTACCAAGATAAAATGCATTTCTTGCACATATAATAGGAACATACGGGAGATGGGGATATAGTTATTCACTGTAATATTGTTCATTGTGCGCTTTTCCTTCTCTAAGAAGACCATAAGCGCTTCGAACATCTAAAAAGATTGCCACTGTAATTTTTCAGGCCGATAAGATGTTTGCTTTATTTTGGAACATTTTCACCTTTAGTAACCAATTGTTTTGAGTGCTGCTTCGGTTTTGGTGCATAATGATGAATATAGGCCTCCTGGATGGTGACAACTCGACGCGACAGCAATCAAATTCTGATTTGGCAGCAAATGGCTTCCAAATCGAAACTACAAATGAATTAACGTCAAATTTTATTGGAGGTCATTTAATAGATGACTGCACACAATGTTAGCACCAATTTGTTTTAGTAACTTTCTCTTAATACTTACCTTACAACCTTAGCAAATCCTATTACTTTATTAATTTCTATATTGTTCTTTAGGCAAATGAATTCTTCTTAAAAGCAATATAAATCCCACATCTGTTACATATTAACTACCGACATACTTTTTTCATCTTGAAAACATCAACCCCTCTGATCAACCACCCACCCACCCACACTAATATATATATTATAATTGTATTCTTTAAAATATTTCAGAAATATACTTTATATAACTTAAAATACTGCAATATATTTAAAAAATATGTTGTTTATGTAAAATAAGAGTATTTCTAGTCAAACGTACATATAATTAATGAACTCATGTCAACAATCCTTTCAATTATTTATGATACTACTATTTATTTTAAACATTTACCTATGCAAATAATAGGTACTCAGTCGATTTGTTATACAAGTTCAAAGGATTTACAAAAATAAATAAACTAATTAAATAAAAAAATAAATAAAAGATCGTAAACAGTTTTTACTGTGTTTCTAAGAATTATTATGTTACAGATAAAAAAAAATTAATTGAATATAATTTCTGATGAGTATGATTAAAGTATGATTTAATTAAGTATGATTTAATTGCTAGCCTAATTCGTCTGGAAATAGAATGGAATACAGAAAAGCACTCAATATTTATTTTGATTTTTACCTTGAATGAAAAATATCTCTGTACGATCCAATATGATCCAACATATATTGTTTATTTGCTTATTATATTAATTAATCATTAATATTTTAATCATGAAATTAAAAAAGTGTTTCTAAGATTGTTTTTGTTCCTTCAAATCTGTAAGTCTTCATTCATTACAATACGAATTATCTGTATATTTTTTAATATTTAATCTTCTTTATCATCATCTAAATCGTCTTCAGAAGGAGGAGAATCATCATCATCATCAGGTGAGCACACATAACACATTCCCTGTGAAATTTCCATTCTTTAAATAAATTTCGCATTATAATAAATTAAACAAAAATTATCTCTCAAAGTAAATTTCTTAAATCATTTTTGAATTGTAATAAATTAATCACCAATTAAGTATTTCTGAATATGAAAGGAAATTCCCACAGGATTCCTTAAAAAATTTTTACAATTAATTTCATAATACATTTGTCAGAAAAGAATTTGATATTTGTAAATATATTTCTCTCTGCGTGTTAGTAAAAGTAATTATTGAGATTTCTTCAAATGGTAGCACGCACACACATATAGTGAATATAAATTTATCGTCTTTTTCAATTACTGGTAACTCGGTAAAATTTGCAAGCAATGTCGGTGTAAGGGTGAATTACCGAGAATTTTTTAAGTTACCGGTATGAAATAAAAATTCGAAATAATAAGGCATTTTATTTGATATTTGCATAATGTGATATAAGTGTATGGTAATAAATTGAACATAAGAAATAATTTAAATACATTTCAACAGTTGTACAAAAAGGATAAATAATACTCATATATGAATAAATTTTACTGTAAAAACAATTATAACAACATATAATTAAATCTATGATCCATTTACCAACATGTTTTAAAAAAATAAGCAATTAAGAATTAACTGATCAACATAATGTTTTCCTAGTTGTGATCTAATTTTTGTACATAATAATCCCATCGTAGAAAAAGCTTTATTAGATTTCACGCTCGAGGGTTCAATAATTAATAAAGAATCGTATTAGAATGTATTTTCATATATTTTTAATTCAATGTATTTTTCTTGTTATATTTGCTTGTTTAAAGTACTCTTTTTCTTAAAACAATTTTGTGGCTATTTTTGGTGAAAGAGAAGTTTTTGTTTCAATCAATAACTTAATTGTAGATGTATTATGCACACCGAGGGCATTAAACTCATTTCTAGCCACGAGTAAGTAATGGTCTTGTTTGTCGCAGCACATGTAGATAAGGTGTTAGTTTTTTCTTGTCTTTATATACTTTGTAGTAGGTGTACTGTCAGCTGTGATTAGTATTAAAGTACTTATGTTGCTCGGAGAGAGGTCTTATGTTAAATAATTTTGGAAGATTTCTTAACAGCAGTGTTATGTATCAAGCAGATTATATTATCTTTCACGTAACAACAAAAATACAAAAATTCTCACTTATTATGAGAGGATTCGTATTCAGAATTTCGTTTATTTTTTTCTGGTTTAGATAAAGGCATATTCAATGTAAGAGTTTCAGATAGACGAGTCATCATTAACATAAAATAATAAGAAATTGTGGCAATGTCAATATTATTAGTATCCGACATAGATTATCTGCCTAAATTAATAAACTTATTGTTCTGGTTCTCTTAGAGCAAAATATTTATTACTAGGCACACCAGGCGGAATGGTAGGATATTAACGGTGTTGAAAGTATTATATGGGTAAAATTTCCCTTTTTTATAAATGTGGGGGAAATGGTGCATCGACTCAACGCGACTTTTAACAGTTCATTGGCAATTGTTGTGGCTCATTATGAATAATTACACATAGTTAAAAATTTCAAAAAATTAGCATCAGTCTCTTTTGTTAGTTTTCTTACAGGCAATTGGGTTGGTTGGGCCGCAAATATATATCGCTGAGGGCCACGAGCATGACACGCTTGATGTACCGAGTTACATACAAAAACATACATACAAATATAGAGCTACTGGTCACAGTTTGAGTTTGAAATTCGCAATTTACCGGTATCCCTATCCACGCTCATCAATTCTGTCGTCAAATTTGGCTACGTTCAATATTAAATAATAGAACCTCAACTTACAGTACAATTTCTTAGAATTAGAAAAGTGCTCCAACTATTATAATATGACTTCTCTATTTTTCAAAGAACAGCGTATTTCTTAGTACTACTCATTTGAGTTTGAGAGGCAATCCCTTTGTGATATTAAATTCCACATTTCGTCTTTTATACTGTAATGCTAAGCGAGTTTTGAACTTAACATATTCGGGAGAAAAATTGGAAAAATTATGTGTTTTTGTTCTAAATTTTAAGAATAGATGGACTGTATAAGCGAATATATTTGTTACATCACATATGCAAATTGGACATTTTTCTCTTAGGAAATGTGTTCAAAGTTTTGATCGGGCCCCCTTTGACACTAAAAAGGACGTTCTTAATAAAAGAGATGTTTTTCGTGTACCAGGGACTTTCATTCATAATTTTTATGACTGATTAATTATTATGAAAATAACCCGTGTATGTGTGATTATGTTTCTTACTTTGATTTCTTTCCAGCATTCAGGACAATAGCTGAAAGGACATTCTTCTGAGCAAATTGTAAATCGTACTTTCCACGATTCTACTTCTTCACAAACCAGGCATTTTCGTTTTCCTAGTCCACAACTCCCCAACCATCCGAAATATTTAGGATACATATGCCGCAAAGAGAAAAATACTCCGGATTCTAGCTATAAATCACAAATTATTTTAATAAAGAAAGGGTTTATTAAATTAATATATCTCAGGTAGAAAAGAAGAAAATTTGAGAAAATTCATTGAGAAAATATTGCTTTCCTTTTAAAGTAAAAATTTGTATTCGTTTGTATTCTAATAAGTGTAGGTTTCCTTTAAGTTATTAATGGGATTTTTACTGCTGTACATTGCAATACTATACAGCGCCTTCAACAATACAAAGAAAAATACACAAAAGGAACCACGAACTCACTGAATTTTCCTCAAACAATTTAAAAATGTATTTGTGTAGTTTGGATCACTTGACACACATCGAAACGGTAGCAATATATCCACGTTTATTGAAGTATTTCACTGTCAAAAGCTGTATATGAAAGAAAAATTATTACAGTATTCAAAAAAGGAGACTCAATGACTTCTTGTTTTGGATGCATAACTATTTGGTAGCTACATGAATGAAACCGTCGATGTTATTATGAAAAATACTCAAATGGAACCACAAACTCACTGAATTCTCCTTCCTCACTAATAAATTTTTAAATGTATGGTTTGGAGCATTCGACACCCAATTAAACATTTGTTGTAATTTATCCACATTTTTGTGTGGTATTTCAAGTGTTAAAGGCTATGTTTGAAAAATAAAACCTTTGATATGATGTTAAATAAGGAGACTCAAAGACGTCTTATCGATATTTAACTATTTGGTGGTTATGCGTTTTTATAATCTTTTATCTGCTATCTCCAGAAGCAGTAGTAACTGTACCCGGCAAATTTTTATTCTCGATTATTCTATTAACTTTTTTTTTTCTCTTCTATGACAACAGAAATAGCAAATCTCAGCTCTGACGAATGAAGTATTGCAAAACTCCGCTTGCTTGGTTAAAAGATGTCTTAGCTATTTAAAAGAAAATATTTCAAGAAATCCTGCAACATTGAAATAAACTTCTAGGCTCTGGAGAGCACCGAAGACTTAAGGACTAGGTTTATATCCTGTTCCTCTGTCAATTATATTGATAGAATTTAAATAATCTTTCCATTGTGGTAATAATTGACAAGATAATAGGCAATTTAAAGGGTTTATCTGTGACAGGCGGCATTTGATCCAGGGGCATACAGCAAACATGTACAATACATAAGGAAAATTCGGCGAGTAACTAGTTTTTTCAAGCATAGTTTATTATAGCGCGTTCAATACTTTTAAAAAAGTAGTTCTATGTTTTAAACCTCTATGTACTTTATAGTAGTATTTCCATGAGTGTTTTTTTGGCGTTAGATATTAATATAATTGTGGAACTTAGATCTTTAATTCATTAACAGAAGTGATAAGTTCTTGAACAACATGTTTATAGATCAACTTACATAAAAAAAATTTCGACATACATTATGAATCTTATGCATTTAATTTATAGATTTGATTGGTTGACTGATTGTTTATTAACGTCGTACTTAGCAGCAACATATGGGCTAGCTGTGACTGACATCGTAACTTTGAGCCATGATCAAGTGACGAGGACGATATCTGAGCTGTATACCGAACTCTCCTAATTGCCACACCATCCCAAAGTGAAGACTTTGAGCCTCCTCAAATTTAACGTGCATAGACCTGTAGTACGACGTGTCTCTAAACGGTACTAGAACTCGAATATTTAATATACCGAAGAAAGAGAATATTTTTTCTTATGTATATTTGTCATTAAAATGACACCTCTAATAAGTCGCGCAATTCTTATCGAATTTGGATATAATCATTGTCTTCTATAGGATTAGCTAAGAAGGAACTAAGTTATGATTGGAATGGATTATTTAAAACTTAATTAACTATTTAATTATATTCAAAAAAGATTTTTTTCTCACTTCTTAATAAGATTTTTTAGCAGTCGGAAGTATCAGAATGGTCTAATTAGCTCGTGTCCCGAATTAGAATACAACCTGATTATTAGTTTCAGATATATTAAGGGGAAATAGTTAGGGAGTCATATATATTAGATTAGTTCGTTATTCTATGGAAAAGGTTTAATATATTAACAACTTCTTTCTTTATTTTTTAATTATAATTTCTTATAATTAAATTTTGATCTTATGTATATAAATAAAGATATTTTTAAATTATTATTTGTGACCTCAAAAATAAAATAAAAGGATTCAATTTACTCCTTTTGTATGGAAACTGTGTAATGAATGGATTGTTTATTACATATAACAACTTGAATACAGCCTCTTAAGGGGGGGGGGATTCTTTTTTTAAAATTTTGTTTTGACTTCGAACTTTTGGAAACTTTCGATTTCGAGCCCTGTTGTTATTAAAGACCCATCGTGTAGATAACGCACGATAAATATATAGGGCCTTCGAGTCCTCCCTATAATGTGATGTTAACATTTTGAGAAGAGAGTTTCCAGCTCAGGTGTCGTCCTAGTCACTAGACCGAGGCTCAAAATTATGAGGTCCATCGCAAATGACTCTCGCATTTGCGATGGACCTCATAATTTTGTACGATTTGATAAACAGTCAGTCAATGGCCTCTATTTTCTTCAGTGGTAACCACCGGGAGCTTGTCTTTTATACCATGAGAGAATAGGAGTGGTCTTCCATAATGCTAGTTTGAAATTTTTTCTTTTTAAAAAAAGTTTCCAGGAAGCTGAGAGAAGTATTTGAACCTGAAAGAATAGATGCTTCTTTCCTTGAACAAATTGTGATCTATTTCATTACCAAATTCTCCTCTATGATGTGATTGTTTATTAACGTCGCACTGGAAAACAACAAGAGAACTATTGGCGATTGACCTCGAAATTTTAAACATCAGTCAAGTGACGAGGACAACACCTGAGCTGCCCCCTCCCTTTCTAAATTACACTTCACTCTAATGGGAGAACTTACGATCTCGACAGATTTAATGTGCATCAGCTCCCCTTTACGACGAATCTTTAAGTGGATCAGGATTCGAACCCACGTCTCGACGAAATGCCTGCCACAAATCCGCGACTACGCGAACGTGGCCCGATAGCCTTTAGACTACCAGGTTCACGTTCTCTATGAGGCAGAATACATTGGAAGAAAATTTCAATGTAGTTGCGAAAAGCATTTAAGGGTTTGAAAGATCGGAACCACAGCTGTTTTGCCAACCTCAGTTCAATCACTCAGAATCTGTATGACACTACAGCTATCTGACAATTTTATTCCCTTTGAGCTATTAACAGTGATATCCAGATACGAAAAGAATCCGGAAAGTTATTAAAAGGTGCCCTTTTCTGTTTTACCACTGCACAGAAATGTGCTTATTTCAATGAAGGACATTTTACATTTTGCAGAGAAATATTTAATGTTGCCATTAAAGTTTTAATATAAAATATTTTGACTAACAATTATAAGATACTTAGAGCTATGCGTGTCTATCATGATATATCAATGATATCACAATCATAATAGGAACTTCGCATTCGTCTCTGTGTAGACAGTCGATTAAAGATATTAATTACGATATTGAGATTGAGAAATCTTACAGTCGAATGTTGTGAGAGGTTAAGGCAATTTTTTTACTAGGATTTATGTAACAAATTCAAATTGGACATTAAGTTTGCATTTGGTAAATCATTAAATTCCTATCTATTAATCTCATGATTTATCAGGTATTCATAGACTACAAGTTAAAAATTAGTAAAATACATTTTACGTATATAAGTTCATATTTATGCCAAACTTAGGTTAGCATTTATATTGTCGCGATTGAATGTCTTAAATAAATTTTTGTGAAAGGGAAACTATTGGAAAAGTACTTGTGTGTGATGTAAAATTAATGAAAGTATGTTATTTTCGCAGCAATGTTAAGGTATAGGAGTAATTATCAGTTTGTATTTCAAATATGAAATAAAATTGTCATAGATATAATTCTACTTTTGCAGTTAAAAAATCTCAATCATTTAAACTCCAGTCTACGGATCATTTCGAATTCATGAACATAGTATCAAAACTATGCAGTTTCTATTTTTTTCCTCAAATAGACTAAATTATATTTATTTGAATGCAATAAAATGCATCCAAAAGAGCACAAAATAAGGAAGATATTCGTGAAATAATTTTTTTTTTATTTATTTAAGAAAAACTTTTTAATGTTTCTTTTAATGATTTGTTTGTGAATTTACAGAGTTAATCCTATGGTTTAACCAATGTAAATCCCATGAAAAGAAGAATTTCCGTAGGATTCACATTACGTTCGTTAATTAAAAACGGATGTGAGACGGGAGCCTTAATTTTGTTGAACTGAAAAAGTATGTGAAAATGACAACAAAACTCACCTCTATAGCTTGTCCCCTAGCCTTTTTACGAATGCGATGCCTCATATATTTTAAGTATGATTTTCTCTTTTTTAGCCGGTCATTGTATAAGAAGAGAATTCGTTTCTTCTCACGCTACAAATACAAAATTGGCAGTGGAGAAAGGAATCTATGAACATTTGTTAAATTTGTATGAAAATATTAAAAAAAAAAAAAAAAAAAAAAAAAAAAAAAAAAAAA
>BMAW01030016.1:115809-202235 GCA_019974015.1 Nephila pilipes | reverse complement strand
AAAAAAAAAAAAAAAAAAAAAAAAAAAAAAAAAAAAAAAACCTGAAAGCAGTGATACTTTCTGGAAAAATAGTTGATCTTTTAGAAGAAGATTAGCATATTTTAAGAAAGAATATTTTTTGAACATGTTAAGATTAATACCTTCTTTCTCATTTTGACGATTTAAATTTTTTTTTAAAATTAAAGCATTAGTTAAATTGCTTTATTATTCAAATTTGAATTTTGTACTATCAAAGATTATCAAGTAATTTCTTTAAGAATGAAGTAATATTGGAAGAAATATTAATTTTACAAAGGTAGAGAAAATGAACTGAAGTGAATCAATAATACTCATTGGACTGATTGTCCTGCGTTTTGTAACTAGTTATGAAAAGGAATTATATTAAAATTAATAAAAATTGCTTTTTTAGCGAACATGTAATGTAAAGACTTATAATTATGTAAAATACTAATGATTTATAATAAAATACATACAAAAGAATACTTAGGTTTTTATCCACAATAAAAATTACGTGAAAAAAGAACTTAAAAGTCAAATATTTATGTTAAAGTAGTGCTTTTGAATGACGCTTCAGCATTTTTAATTTATATAAAACCGTATCATTTTTTTTATTTATATTGTTTTCTTCTGTTATCGGTTTTTTATACATTGATGTTTCCCCCTCGAATATGAGCTTGATGTATCGTGCTTCATTTTAAATTGTATATCCTTATAAATGAAATTTAGTTAATAAATCTTTAGTTACTAAAAATAAAAATAAACTAAAAAATTATTTTTGTATCAAATTAATCTATTATGCTCTTGTAGTACTAATACCAGTGATTCAACAAAATAATTACTGCGTGATAAAAGAAAAGATATTCAAAACTTTAAATGAAATTTTAAATAAAACGGAAGACTTTATCGCTCAAAGTTTTTTTTTTTTTAAAAAAAAAAAAGAAAAAGAAAAGAAATTCCCAGATTTTCATCTGTTTTCCATAAATAATTTTACAAACATGCGACTGCATTTTTCTACCCTTGACGCCGATAAATGTTCATTTCTTTTCTCGCAGCATGAAAATGATTAAGTATTTTTGATTATTGTGGATTCACCGAAATCTGAAGTTAGTCATATTTAAGGATTCATAACTTCAAACAATAAGTAACCATTTTGGTACTTACTTTAGGATAAAAGAAACTGCAAATGGCTCTCCTCAATCTCATAAAATAAGATTGAAATAATGCCAGAATAAAGATCAGTAGAAACAGTGCGTAGATGGTGTAGATTGAGGTAGTTAACAGTTTCGTAGGCTGAGGTAAACAAGCTAAAATGATTGAGAGATAGCATTATTTTCGTAGTTATTGATTGGATAGTATAAATTTTAAGAAATACGGAAAATTTTAATATCACTTTTTGCTATGAGAAAATTCTTTTTTTAGACGTTAATTAAGCACGTCATTTAAATAATTACATTGATATCACTATTTAGCTCCTTTTCAGCTATTAACAGTGATATCAATTTTATTAAGTTGTGATGAGAATTGAGAAAGTTATCAAGCATGGTTTTTTTTTTCTTGATAACTGCACTAGTTAAACTGGCACATTTACCGAATACTGATATGAATAGATTTTAAAAAATTCTGAAATTAGTTTATATATTAGTTTCATGTAGCAATAAGAATTTTTAACAATGAATATACGTATGTTCATAAAATAGGCATAATAGGATATCCTGATTGCAGGTTGTTAGAATAAAGATTATAAAGTACGGTTTTATCAGACTGCAAATAATTCACAATGTAGTTTTTTCGAACATATATAAAAAATTCCCCTCTTCTGACATTAACATATATAGTTAAGCATTAACTTCTTCATTTAACTTAAGACAAAAATTACTTTTTAATAAAATGTTTCCAAATTTTATGAATTCATTAACGCGAATGGATACACACTGGGGGGAAAAGATATTTGATCAAGATGCAGTTTCCTTGTAATTTCCGAATTAACTATAAATTTCAGTGCGGATTCTTTCAGAATAAAAGAGCTTCTTTCCGAAATAAAATATTTTTAAAAATGGAGTGTGCGAGCACGAATATTTAATTGTAATACTTAAAATTCTAAGTATGCAAATTTAAGGGTAATAAGTTTGTGAACTGTCCGCGCGTTTTGGTTTGTAGATGTTGGATGATAAAAAATTATATATTAACTAGGTAAAACTTGCATTTAAATAGAAGTATTTGTTAATATAAAATTGATTATCAAGATTTTTCCCGCAATAGTTTAAACATTTTAACATACGAGGTGTGACTGTTAAATAACGAGATTAACATTGTAAAACATTTTATTTTGCTGTCATACATATTTACTTATTATCACCTTCATACACACCATTCCTATACCGCTACTCTACGCTCCATGCGAATCTTCCAATATTAGAAACAGAGTTGGAAGTCTTTTATCAGCTTCTTCGGGACGATTGCCGCTTTCTCTTTCACAGCTTCAACGGACTCTAATCTCGATCCTTTTAATACAGATTTGACTTTAGGAAACAGATAGAAGTCGCATGGCGCAAATTACGGCGAATAAGGCGTATTATCTAATACTGGGATGCAGTACTTGGCTAGAAACCTCTTGACAGACAATGCGGGATGAGCCTGCGTTGGTCTTTGAGGAAAAATTTTCCATACGGATTCTATGCCAATTCCTACAATCTCAGCAATCGCACGAATACTTAACCTACGATCAGATCGAACCAGATTACCGATTTTTCGATAGTGACATCTATTTTTGACGTGGAAGGGTGACCCGGGCGTGAATCAACTTCAACACCTTCTCGTCCATCTTGTAAACTCACAAACCACTCAAAATCACGAGCACGCGATAACCATTAATTGCCACACACTATTTTCAATAAATCATTGTAGTTTTTATAGTAGTTGTATTTTGAATAGTGGTTTTTCCAGTTTCATGCGCAATTTCATAACAATTTGTAGCAATAGAATTATTAGACTTATGTTTTTTCCCGTGAAACAAAAAAAAGTGCCAACGAAAACTAAGGCAATACATATTTGTTAACAGAAACGAGAGAAACTGCTTTCGAAAGAGAAGGCTTAATACTAAACAGCTGTCAGTCGCTGGCGTTTGGCGCCTCTAACAGCGCAAGTCTCATTATTTAATAGCCACACTTCGTATGCGCAGAGAACAAAGGATGGATTTCGGATGAAAAAGTTACCAACTTACAAAATGATAATGTTTGAAAATTGCAAATTCTTAGAACTGAATGTTTTTATGGCTTTATTGGAAAATTTCAATTCATTATGGATTGATCAAAAATCAGGGAGAACTAAGCAATCTAAATCTATTTCAGGAACAAACTGTAGAAAAAATACGTAGGGAAGTTCAAATAATCCTTTTATTACATACGTGTGTTTATTGGCTTTCATACAAGACAGTTAAAGAAGGATGCAGATTTCAAAGAAAAGGAAATAAATTTAAATTAGTTTCACAAATTTGTGGTTGGTTAATATCATTCATATTTGGAAAAAAATGAAGAAGAAAGGAAGAAAATGGGTGCAGGGAGATGGAATGGATATGGCAGATATATATATATATATATATATATATATATATATTTAATGGATTATTAGCAAAATATTAAATATTTTGTTGTTTTCAAATAACTTATGAAATTTTGGTAAATGAGGAAATATTTTTCTCCTGAGAAAATATTTTAGGCTAATAATATTTTTCGTTAAGCTGCAGCTGGTTGGTCATTATTTATATCATTAGGCAAGATGTAATGTTTGTTTATACATTATTTCATCAAATTAAGCTAATTAAACGTTTTCTATAAAAAAAATATAATTGAATTTAAATATTTTTTTTTATTGTTCTTTGCACTTTCGTGGCTAGCAACTATTCAACTTATATTGGTACAATTTTTTTTATAAAAAATTTTAGATAAAAAAAATTTTCTTATTCTTTTAGAACAAGCATGTCAAATTCGTGGTACAATGGAAATTTTTAAGAGTCCAATCAGTATACACACACACACATATATATAGGTAATAATAAAAAATGTTGCAAATGTATAGGTTCATAACGAAAGTAACATTCAAGAACTCGAAATGAAATTTTAAATATAGGTTTTTTAAGGTATACGTCACGAATGTGAAAATTTATTACTTAGCTGTTTACAGTTACAGTTACAAAATTTCGAAAATTTTAAATGGTAGCTCTTATTTACTTTCTTAATGGTAGTTCTTCATTGTGGATATCTTCATATGATATCCACAATGAAGAACCATAGATATCATTGGAATGGTACCTGCTAAGTGAGACCAGGAAAAGGCGAAAACAACCAATAATTACAGGGAAGTGACAGAAAAGCAAGACTTTTCGTTGATTTACACAAATACCCCCATGCTCGCCTTCACACACATTGAACACTTTGCATATGGCAGATCGCGGGCAAGATTGAAGCAAATACCATGGCCGGAAGAAACTGGTGATCTTTAAATCTGACGGCAATTTTCAAATAGGATAAGTTTCTATACTTTGGATTTTAGGTATACCACAGCCAGAAATCCACTGAAAAGAAATTATGGAGCCTTGTTTATCATTGAAAGTCGAAATGTTAGATGATAATTCTATTGTGTTTAGATACATTCTACAGAACGCATACGTAAGGAGCGCCAACTTGCAAGCACGACATCCATGCCATGGCATACGATAAATCATTTTTCTGTTTTAATTTAGGAATGAAGTAGTCAGCTTACACACACACCGTTTCATAGAGGCCCCTCATTGCGTATAGTTACATTCACAGACTTTCGGCAATAGTCACTTCAAAAAGTAAGCCGAGGCTGAAAGTGATTGTTATCCCGCACCACACAGACATATTTGTTTTATAAAATTCCAAACGGTGTTCGTGTCCCATTTATATTGATCCATTCTACTTGTATACAAGTGGAACACAAACACCGTAGGGAATTTTATCTGCCCATTACACGGAATTCTTCGAATTCACAAGTGAACTAGAAATTCTCTGTTTCGCATCCACAGAATGTGAAAAGGATAGCTGTTATGACTTGATATCGGATGAGGGACTCATTTGAAAAATTTAGTTTGTTATTGATATTATCCGCTTGTTACATCTAGACGTGGTAGAGGAGATATGGAAACACGTGGAGAACAGAATGCGCAATTTTACGCCCCGTAGAATTCAGCAAATCAGGCACGTGTGAAACACCGTGTGCTCTAACAAGACGACCTTCGCTTATCGTATCCTTCACTTCTGCAACAACCTCGGCACGAACGGAGGGTTGTCCAGCTGCAATTGATCGCATGTACAATCTATTTCTTCAAATACGTATATGTTGTCCCATACAGTTATATAGACATAGGTCTTGTTGTAGCTAACGTTTTCCCCTGAAGACACACAATATCTATTACAGTTTTACCACACAAAGTTATTTCACTGTAAGCGGAATTTTGTTTTAGTCCAAATACACGAAAGCAAGGTGCGGCACTCTCATTAGTTTCTCATTTGGCTAAGACGGAGTCGTATATTGAACTTAGAAATCAGCATATCTTTGTCTTTTCCTGTTCCGAAACAACAGGAGGGCTTCAGAGTCGAATAAAAGGTGAGAAATTTAGTGTCAAAATGGAAAGAAAGTTCATATACGCCCAATTATTGCAGGTGTTTTTCGTGTTGTGAATACCGTTCTAACGCCGCTTATGATTTTTCACTGTGAATATCGCATTGCAAAAAAGTAGGTATTTCCGTTTAAAAAGTTTTCGAAATTTCGTCACTGTAATCATAATTGAGAGCAATTAATTCTTGGAATGTAATTTTTCACATCAGTCTTAATATACTGTGTGCCAAGTGTTTTTATATTCATCCTGTTCGTAAACATTATGTTAAGTAGATCAAATGTAAGTAGTAGGGTACGGATTCCAGGGGTATAAATATGTATATTTGTATTTTTAATTTTTTTTTAATGTGGCAAAAATGAATTAAATCTTTATTTTTTTCTTTTATTTTCTTGGTTTTATTATTTTTTGGAATGAAAACTTTTGCTGGGACCTTTTTTTTTTTTTAACCATTTTGTTATAAAATAATTGCTGAAGTGTGAGGGATTGGATCCTTAATACTAATACAAACACGCATTTCACACTTCAAAGCCTAAAAAAGTCTTATGAATCACTTGATTTTTTTTCTCTCGAGATATACTTTGCAGGTTACAGTATTGTTACGACTATTTGGAATTTGTTTTAACATTTCGAATTATTCGTTTTATTTTTTGTTTACACAAGTTTATTATGTATTCTTGTATAATTTTGATATTATACTTACGGCAATTTAAAGACTTTTTTCATTTAAGGACTTTATAATATTTAATTTAATCAATTGATTGGACATTATTATTTTTCTTTCATTGGATTTAGATATTATTACATGGATTAAAGTATTGACAGATTAGACTGACATTTTGCATCACTTTAAATTTTGTGTATTACCAGCAGTTGATGTCACTTCGTCTACCGAGTGTTTTTTATCGAATCCCTTCATGATGCTCCTTACCATATTCCCAACAAAGCCATCACCATATATCGTCATTTTAATGTGATGAGCACCTGAAAAAGTAAAATGAAGTTACAGTTTAGAGTGGCAATTATTGATTGTGAAGAAGATGATGCTACGATGGCTAAAAGGGCGTACCGATATCTTCCATCTTTTTATTGAAGAAGAATTACTAGTATAAGAAAGGCTTTATTCGAAATTCAGCATAACATCGTGCTTTCTCGCCGAAGGTCATACTCTGTCTCCCTCTCACCCTATCTCTCGTTCCAGACATTACGTCATGAATTGCGCCTTACGGCGATTGGTTGATATCGCGCAGCGGCAAATTATGTAGTCGTGCCTTGAGCCAATTGGTTGACTGCGGCGCTACATACGTTACTGCATCTGGAGAGAAGCCGGACGAAACTGGATCACTACAATCGGATCTTTTTCATGTATCGTAAAAGATCGCAGCATTTAAATAATAAAATAATTCTGGCAAATGTATTTTGGTATAAATTGCGTTTCATAGTGATCAATAATTTATATTTAGAAGTATTATTTATAAAAATGAAATACTATGTAGCGGTTATCGAAAAGGTTAACATTAATGACGTATAACATTATTTGTTCTTTTCATCATTTTCATATAAGCACTTCGAAAACATAAAATTGACAAATGAAGCCATATATAAATTACATAACATTTAAACAAGCAGTTTTCACCTTACAATGTAAGGTGGAGAGCAAACGGTGAACCTCTAGACGGTGCTGTCATGGAATGGTTATATTCATCAGTTGTTCATATACTCAAGCCTAAAATTATTTTTAACGAAATACTGTATATTGTAAAAATAAGCGAATTATTGTAAGGAATAAATTATTTTCTTTCTGATTAACTTGCTTAGGAGTTAGTTTCAAGTGTCTTATTGTCCCATTTAGTATATGCTACACATACACACGCAATTTACAAAGCTATTTACCTGTTTGATGGTATGTAACTTGTGCGTGTCGTTGAATGAGCATGAGAAATTCATAAAAGATCCAGTCAAATCCTAATAAAATGGATACCGTCGTGAGTTCTCCAACTAAGCGCAATGTATTAAAAACCTGAAACAAAAATTATAATTATTTCTTGTGAGACAAATCGTGATTTCATAAAAAAAATCTTACATGCTTAATTTCGACGTACGTAATTGCTCAAGTACTGCACTACAGCCAAGTCACATTTTTAAATGTCCAGCAATTTTAAGGGAGTGGAGACTCAGGGATGTCCCCGGATGAAAAGTTGTATACTGAAAAAATTCATAAAGACAGCTAAAAACGGTTTAATTAATGGTTTCATACAGCTAACTCTGTGGCCACGACAAAAAAAATCGTTGTATATTTCTGATGTGTAGATCCGATTTCACATTTTTATACATAGCAATTTCATACTAATTGTCTCATTTATATTCTAGATTTAAACGATGATTATTTATATATGGTCTGATACCGTTTAAACATAATAGTCGGGATCCATGGTTACTAAACAGTGGGTTAAGTGAACTGCAGGTTAGAGTATTAATTTAAATTGAATAATGGAAAATGTTCCAACATCGATATGAATTTTCTGTGAAACAAATACTTGAATTAAATTACAGATTATTGGCAAACGTTAAATTGAGTATGTCGATTTTCAAAAATATTATATTTAATTATATCTTACGCAACAGAAGATTAGTTAATGCTTTTTGTAATATTAATGAAAATCAAAATAAACATTCGCAAAATCTGCCTTCAGATTATATATCCTATTATTTTTTAATTTTAATATTTAAAAACATTTTGAAATATAATAATTGTAAAAGAGAATAAATTATTTTTGATTATTTCGGAAATTAAAAATATTTTTTCAATCATAATTAATTTTATGCCTTTGTATTTATTTATTTTTATTTAAATATTTTTGTTGATAATGGGAGTGTATTCGTGTATTACTTCTAATTCTTAAGTTCAATTGTTTTAAATTATTAATCTTAGTTAGTAATACGCAATTTTTTACGTATTTTTTAATTTTTATTTTTGAATATACATAACCTTACCATTTTTTTTTTATCTCCTTCCAAATGAGAACGAATAATGTTATCCTCCCGAGACGCCATTTATACTTTCCATATCAGCACATTTTATGATTTTTTTTTTAAAGAGTAAGACTTTAATTTTATTTTTCTACCTCTTTTTAAAATAATATCACTAATTTTTTTTATTGTTTTGCTGTTATAATCATTATTATATCTTCCTTGAGATGAATTTTTACTTTTCTGCTATTCTTCATATTTTCATCATTCATTTGAATTTTGGCTTTTAACTGTATTTTGTAAATTAATCCCTTTGTGGGACGATTGGTCCCGTAATTCTAGAATAACCACGCCTCCCAATCGGCAGTCTGAGAAACAGGTATTTTTTAAATCCATAATTTCCCATTTTTTCATTTTCCTCTTTGTTTACCATAATTTCATTCATTTCTTGTACTTTAAGTATTCATTTGAGTAGATGTTTTCAAATATCTAATTTTCCTTTAGTATTTAATATTTTCTTATAATTTAAAATATTCCTTCATTTCGTTTTGTTTTTAATGTTAATTTTTCTATTTATAGTAAACTTATAAAAGGTTATTATATTTTTTAAGTTTTTATTTTATTTTTTTAAAATTTAAAATTTATTTTTTATTCTATATACATATATAATGTATATAATTATGTAAAATACATACCATTGCATGTTTTTCCTCCCTTGAATATTTGATTTTCAAAGGCTCCATTAATTCAATTTTTTCACTTTTTTTTAGTGGTAATAATGTCTTTTTACCCTTCATAAATAAAATAGTTAAGCATATTATTATAAAGTATTTGGCAACAAGTATCGCACTGCTTTCAATGTTTATCTACTTCATTTCTAAAAAGCGTTTATATCAGAAAAACAAATTTTTTCGCCTTAAAGAGCTCATTATGCATAATTTGTCATAAGTATTCAAGAGTGGAATTTTATGTAATTATAACAGAGGTTTAGAACGGTGTATTTCCTTATCGAAGTACGATTGAAAAACTTGTCATTAAAAATAGTGTCAATACCTGTCTATGTCTTCTGGCATCAATATGTCGGAAATAAGGAGTTATGTATTTATTGTCATACTCAATGACTTTCAAATATCGTTCACAATATTTCCGTGATCTAAAATTGAAGAAATATACGTCTTTGTTAAACAATAAATTTTCTGGGAGAGTTCAGATCCTATTTAAAAAAGAACTGAGATGCTTTTTAAAGAAAAGTAAGAAGTCGCATTAGAAATAAATTAATCTTAAATAAAGTTATTTACATTTATAAACAATGCAACTTTAAAAAAATTAAGGTAATTGTAATAAACAGCAGTTTAAAGTAAACGAATTAGTGAACAGTTGTATGCAAGCTGAACCTATTCATAAGTTCTGTTCATTGTTCTTGTTCAGTTGCTCCACCGGCGGTCGGGGTGTCGCCTACCGGTTAATTAGTTCATGAAGAATTCTCAAATTATAGTAGTTGTTACTAAATTCCCTATCAAGATATACATATTTCATCTTTTCAATTTTTCTTAAATATAAGAAAATCTAATAATCGTTAAATTACTTGCTTTTTACATTTTATTTATGAGTCCTTGGATCAATGTTTTTTCTTTGATTATTATTATTATATCAAAATTTCTAATTGCTTGCATATGTAACTACTCCCTCCCCTTTAAATAAATAAATTATTTCATTTTCATACTTTCATCGTTTTTAGTTTATTTTAGACCGAGACAATCAATTGTTATTCTATTCATTAACATGAAATATGTCACACCTTATATTTACTAGAAAATAAAATTGATCTTCAGTGTTAAGAATGTTTTTGTCTAATGTTACAAAAGAGGACTCAAACTCCCTAAAAATACTTTTGAAGAATCAAAATGCTCCAATATTTAAAAAATTTTCTAAATTCTCTGTCATATTATCGATTAATTTTAAACATATGCTCATCCCCCCCTTTCTCGAATGTTTATTATTTCTGTTAATCCTTATAATTTTAGTATGATTTTAAAATTTGCAACAAGCTATTTCTATTGGCTATTTATGGAATCTTTCTGTCATGGAGAAGACAGTGACTTATTCTCTTAGAAATATCGCCCCATACAATTACAATCCAATAAATTTTATTATTTATTACAATAGGTCATAATTACTCATCATCCTCAATTCTCTTAAAATCACAATAAAAATATAACAATTAAAAGCTTTTAAATGCACTGGAAAAACCTAAGACAGATGGTTAGAAAACACTGTACAACCTACGAAAGAGCTGTTTACTTTAAAAAATTAAGCCTTTAATTATTTTTTAGATGAAACTCCATTTCTAAGATTATACAAAGATAAAAATTCTTACGCATTGAAAACGTGCAGGAAAGTCAAAGCTAATAATCTATTGACCACATTCAAAAAGAAGTCAAGGATTCGTTTTCGCCTCTCGAATTGATGTTGAATTGATGCACTGATGTCTGATGGCGTTATTTGATCGATTTTATCCGGTGGAATTTCAAGCTAAAAAGATACGATTAAAATTCGATTTCATCAGTATTTCACGAAACATAAAGATAAATCGTGATATAAATTCAAACACGCTTCTCATGATCTTTAAAATCAATTTTAAGTTATGTGATGTATTCCTTGTTTCCTGGAATTAATTGAAAGAACATTAGGAACCACTTTTGAAAAATCTCTCACTTAAGACAAACCTATATTTACTTTCCTTCAAATTTAGTAGTCGTACAGCTACAGAGCTAATTATTGATAACAGTTTTGGATTAAGCACAAAATAAAGACTTTTGAAGATATATGTATCTTGCCAAAATTTATACATTGAAAACTTTTTATTTGACAGTTTAGCTATCTCCTTTCTCTCATAAATATGTCATTACTTTTTAGGCTAGAACTGACGGGAACAGAATGTGCTTAAAGAACTCTTGTTGATGTTAATACAGTTTTATCTTATAAAAATAATCGTTTCAGAGTTTTTAAAAGAACATGTATACTATGTGCTTAAATCTAATGGCTTCTATTTTTTCTCATGGATTCCGACGAAAAAATAAAAACGTACCAATTTTACAGCAATTTTTTAAGCAATAAAAAGGAAGCAAACGGCAATTTTCATAAAAGAATTTCTATATTTATATGGAAAAAGTGGAGTGTACACAAGTTTGTCTTTTTGCAAATGTGATATGAAGTAAAAGTTTTGTAAAGAAATTGTTTTCAAATGGATCAATAAAAATTTTATATTATTGTTAAATGAAGTTTCTAGAAGGAAAAATGATAAGTACGCAGTAATTCAAGAAGTAGATACTTCAAAAGTTTGATAACCACATGATAAAAATTCTGATATCATAATGTTCTTAAAATATATTTAATTTTGAATCTATTTCTTCTGATAAATTTTTAGCATATTTATTGTAAGTAAATTTAACCAATAAATATTTAGTGTGTAAAAAAGATTTAATTTTTGAGAAAATTTGAGCAAAATCCACCGAGAGCCTTATCAAATGAATAGTTTTAAAAATACAAAGTTCTTATATATATGCAAAACTTAATACTTCAGAAAATCATCCACCTTTTACCATGTCCTCAGAACTTTTACATGGATTCTTCAAGATCAAGTTCCATGCTTAAATTAATTCGCAAGAAGCATTTTACAAATTTCTTTTGTTGTTAGATCTTATTTCCTTTTATTGTCACATTCTTACTTTTTGTCATGTGTGTAAGGTTTTTTTTTTTTTTTTTTTTTTCAATATTGATGTTTTGCTAATGTATAGTATTTCGTTTAGCATATTGTGTAATATAAATAACATTTTCAGGTTCTATTTTCTTTTACGTTCTTTTACGGAATAAAAATTTGTATGAAATAATTACTCGATGACAGAGAAGAACTCAGCGAAATTTTGGGAGAGCACAGAGTTTTATTTCTCTCCAGCTTCAATTTTCAGGTGTGTTTGAACCTGACTCCAGCATTATTTTGTCTGCACATATTTTTTCCTTCTCTTCAAACTCTCATGAGAGTTACATGTATATTTTTCAATAAAACATTCGGAAGCGCCGTCTGTCGTGAAGACTGAACAACTACACGCATTTACTTTCACTAAACCATATAAAATATTCGGTGAAAGAAAATTAAAAATTAAAAGGTTATTTTCTTTATAATAATATGAATTAAATATATATAATTATAAAATCTAGATAGAAATGCCACAACCTTAGAAATCGATTGTTAGTTAATTACGGTAGAATTTAGTGTCAATTGATTGAAGCTATCTTCTCTATCTCTCGTCTCATGCTACTGAATAATATACAAACTCGGAACACAATTTACAAGAGAAAAAAAAATCCTAATCTTAAAACACATCCGTTATTTAGTAAAAACATGTATATTCATTTATTATATACTGTGTCTTTGAAGTTTTGAAAAAACAGGGTTGATACAGCAGATTTCAAAATTTAAAAATAAATGACACAGAAGGATAAGTAATACTTGAATGCAAAGGGAAATATAGAATTTTTTTTTATAAGTGTTAAGTATAATTTCGTTTAGTTACACGTATAAAGTCAATTCCATTAGTAAATTTCTGCCCAAATCGTTGTAAAATATCACTGATGATTGGATAGCTTTAGAAATCCGTTGGTAATGGTTAGTTGGGATGTTTTTATCTATCTTCCATATTCACCAGATCTCATGCTCTCAAATTTTCTTCTATTTTGATCATAACAAAATTTCCTTAATGGAAAATCTTAAACTCTTTGATTGAGATAAAAAAAATATGTAAGAAATTTTTCGCCAAAAAAAAAATGAGATGTTCTGGAAGGATAGAAAGTTACCTGAAAGATGGAGAAAGGTTCTATAACAGAGTGGCTTCTATATAATTTAATAAATTTTATCAAAATTTAACTATTCTGCGTTTTCAATATTTTCTCAAAATCAGCATGAACTTAGTGGACAACCCAATATCTTTACACTACAACATATGACACATTGTATATTTCTTACAGGAAAAAATTGACAAATTCAAAAGAAATGAGAAATAATAATAAATATTCTACTTTCTAGTTGAAGTACTGTTTAATATAAAAAAATGTGTTACGTCATATTCTTCAAAAACAGGCGAAAACAGTGTTAAATTAATCTTTTTCGAAAAAAATCTGTTCAAAACTAATTTTAACAATTCATTGTTAATTTGCATTTATAATTTAACATGATATTTTGTAATTATAATCGAATATAAGTACACCGTCGAATTTCTATTCAGAGTGTAACGAAACATTTAGTTATTCAATAACGATTTCGGGGTAGAAGTTGCATTAAAAAAACATATACACTATCAAAATTTTAATTTGAGGGTGCCAACGCGTTATAAAACCAAAGCCACAAATATCATGTTCTATAGTTTTGTCCAAGCATCACTTATTACATAGGCAATTTTCTTTCTTTATTTTTTGTTGAAAAAGAGTTGGTTGGTAGATAATACAAGGACAGGAAAACAAAATTTGGATAATAATAAAAAAATTGATTTCAAAGACTTACAGTTTATAAGAAGTTAAAGAGATCTGTGACGATTTACAAATAAGATCAATTCGGATATTTTATGTAGGAATGTGGATGATAATGTCCAGGTTTTGAATATCTTTATTTAAGATGTCTACAGATTTGTGTGAAAAAAATTGCGAATGCGTTGTAAATATGATTTTTAATGGAATAAATTTAATCTTTAATACTGTTAGAATTTTTCAGAGAATTTTTTAAATTATTAATGTTATGATCTTTCATGAAATTAAGGAAATGATTTGAAGACAATCGTATTTAATATTTCATAAGATATTTTTGTTTTAGCTACATAGCTTTACTTAGATTTAAGAAGTCAATATTAAACAACCAAAATTAATTCAAAATTTTAAATGGTTTCTAAACTTAATGGGAGTGAGAATAATTGAGAGCTAATATATTAAAAGCGACATATTGAATCCATTTACACATTGAAAGCTAATAAAAAAAAAACGAAACGAAAACCCATTACACACACACGAATACATATACACACACACGAATACATATACACACACATACACACACACGAATACATATATACACACACACACACACGTGTGTGTGCGTGGGCGCGGGTGTGTAAATGATAAACACACAAAACGTTCTTTTCTACCTTATACTGCATGCTAACTCCGAATTGCTTGTCGAATTCCTTTTGTACTGCATCTGCTGTGTCCATACCTTCTCCAAAACCTGGTGTCATGGCAACGTTGGAATCGCAAGTTCGCCTCCCCATGAATGCTGGAATTAAATTATTACATAAGTCTTTGAGTCATTTTAAATTCGTGAACATCGTGTTGATTCTATGGAAAATATTATTTCTTAATAAAAAGTAACGTAATTACTTGAATGCAATAAAGTCCACCAAAATGAACAAAAAGTAAATAATGTTACCTTACTGCATTCTTCTTCAATTTTAGCAGTTTAAAATATTTTAAATGGTCTGAAAACCCGCATACAAATCAATAAATTTCACATAAAAGTACTTTCGAAAATGGTGAGGAAAAGGTAAAAAAAAGGAGCCTAAAATTCTTTCCCATGTTTTGTTTTTTTCTCTACATTTTATTGTACTGGAATAAATATAATAGCTTAGATATGTGAAAATAAGTAGACATTACAGAGGATTCTATTGTTCACAAATTCTAAATGTTTGATACACGAAAGCTTTAATAGCTACGTATTTTCTTAAAATATGATGTTAGAGTAAAGGATATCAATATGTAAATGAAAGTAACACGCTTAAATGATAAATATAATAATTTAAATTGAAAAGTATGAAGTTAAAAGCCTCTTATGTAATTGTAGAAATACTACATTAAAATATGAAGTTGTTTTATTTTTCCGAATTGAGATTATTCAATTCAGATAATTTTTCGAAAAATAAAGGGATTTTTAACGTATCTTTTAGAATTATATGTTTAAATATTTAAATACAATTTTATAAATAATAAAATCTTCATGTATTTTTGGTGAGTAAAGTATAATTGATATAGTGGGGAGAAGTTTATACATAATTAAGGAACGTTTCCAAATTAAAATCAAGTTAGTAATGAAGATCCCAAATATAGAGAACAGTCGTATTGTGAAGGCAATGGGCAGTTAAACTTATTTTATCGTTCATAAGATTTTTGAACGTTCAAAGATTTCACCGTGTAGTGATGGTAACTGTTCGATATTAACTCACGAAACAAAAAATAATTAAATTTAACTACGAAACATTAAACTATGTAAGTTTTAATTCGAATTTACACTTTAGAAATGTATGTTGAATTCATTAGAAATTTATAAGAGTTTCTAATGAATATCAAAATACTTAATATTGTCATAGATGGCATTTTTTTTAAAAAAAAAATGACACAAATTTTGTAATTATTTCTTAGTAATTTTTCAAAGGAGACGTTATTCATATATTTCTACTGGAGCTTTTGTCTAAGGCGTAAGTTGAAACAAAACTTTTGGTCTTTTGAATAGCACATCGATGAAAGTTAGAAAACCCCTTTCATTTTAAGTAGCTGATAACTTGAATGACAAAGAGAAATCGATGAATTTGATAATAGAATCAAAGGGAAAAAACAGTCATTAGCAAAAAAAGGAAAAAGATTTGAAACAATGTATGTTTTCAGTGAAATTAAATTTTCTTAAGATTCATACGCATTTGCAATAATAATTGTTTGAAAGTTACAAAAGGCATCAATGGCCCATTGACATTAATTGTACTTTTAGAAATTTACAATTATAACAGACGAAATCTCTTCTGTCTGCAGTCATGCATTTATTTGGTTAGGTAATGAATCCTTTAAAATTCATCCTCATCCTGCATTAGAATATGACAGGTTTATTAAAAATAGATTTATTATTGAATTGATATTGTATGGTGTCCAAAAAAATCGGCCTGACATACTCAATGAAAATTCATATGACGACACATTTGGTGATGTTGCTCTTAAAGAAAAATCAAAACTACTAGACATATACATATATATATATATATATATATATATATGTGTGTGTGTGTGTGTGTAAAAGATCTGGAATTGTCACATGTTTGAAGATGACCCTAGTATCAACAAATGGTAACGAAATAGGAATTTTTCAGGTTGTTAAGTTTCTTTTGATAAATAATGCATATATATTGATGCACTTTCAGAAGGCGAACAAAGCGTGATTGTAGAAAGAGAAGATGTATGCGTGCATATATACAGAGTTTCCCATATAATTATTCAAGGGTCAGATGGTGAACCCTAAATATCTTAAATATCTATGACTCTATTTTATAACAAATATCCACAAACACACAAAATTACTTTTCAGAAATCTTACCTGTAAAATCAAATTGTAATCATATACACACATTTACACAAAAATGCTTTCGTGAATCTGTTTTAGGAACTGTATCATTAAAGCTAAAAATATTTTTGAATATACTGGTAGATATTTCTCACTCTTAGGATGGAAATAGAAGGAACAATCACACAGCTATGAGCGGGTGGAGGGGAGTAACGGTGAAGTCTACAAAATCTTACAAAATTTTAAATTAAAGAATGAGGAAAAATTGAGCTTCATCATAATGCCGGTTTGAATAAAAATTTAGAGCAGCTAATTTAGAGCGAGTTGAAATTTTTATATTTTTTTTAAAATTTATATTGAAAATAGTAACTCATAAAAATTCTGATGCAGTTAAAAAGTTGATATTGTATTCTGACATAATCTTAAACTTAACATTTAAAATATTTTTCGATTTTTCTTTCTTTTTTTTCCTACCTTTTCCCACTCCCTTTACTTTATCGAAATTATATTTTTCTTAACCACAAAAACTGTTTTATATACTATACTTTAAAATGTACCCCGAATAGTAGACCAAATTTTGAATTTTTTCTGTTATTTGAATACCACACTATTGGATATAATTATAATTACCAATGGCTGAAAAATTAGTAAAAATTCAATATTATCTTATTAGAGGAGGAAAAAAACACGGAAGAAAAAACAACAAGCATACTTTTAATTTATTCACGCGTCTTAATATTTTAAAATGACAAAATAAGTATTTTTTCACTTATTTATATATTTGAACTCTTAAACTAATATCTTTATTAATGAGTCCTTGATAATTATTAAATAAAATTGGCCTCTGGAAAATTTAAAGTACTCACAACTAGCTAGATCGCAGATAAAGGTGAGTTTCATAGGCCAGCATAAAAGATATCCAATGATTGGTAAGTAGTTGTAGCATCGGTCATAGGCAGACGAAAAGCTCCTGTAGCAGGCCTTCACACCTTTTGTAAAAATACCTGCAGAAAGAAAAGATGCCATTTGCTGCTGATTTTTACACGCGTTCCTTTTTTTGAAAATATTTTTTTTTTATTACAATGAGTCTCGCAGTTGTAAAAAAAAATTCTTATAAATTTTTGTAATTCTTATAGCAATTTGATGAAAACTGACATTACAGCTAATGTTTCCAATGGAACTATTTTATGATTTTAGTGGGATTTTTTAAATTAACAATTTACGTAGCTAGAGAGTAAATCCAAAACTTTTCATCACCTTTGTAGTTGTATTCGAGCGTCTTAATTCATATATGTTTCGAAATAAATGTAACTTTCCCATTTAATAAAATTAAACTTTAAGGTTTTTGAGTTATTAGACTACCAAAAAGGGGTTTTTTAATATCAAAAAGCAAACATTGAAGAAATTGAATTTTATATTCCACATTTTTCATACATATTTATATCAATCATTGGATTTTTTTTCTTTCGAAAACTTTAAAAAAATTGCAAAAGTCAATAATGAAAAAATTGGAATTATTAAATATTCAATTTAAAATATAAAGAAAACATATAAGAATTTTAAGCATTTGGATTATAAAACTGTTAAACCTAACATTTCATAAAATTATCTTCAATAATTCAGGAAATATTCGGAATTGAAATTAAGATCCCAAATAGTGAAGCTAAATGCCATATAACTTACAGCATTTAGTTTTCAATTTATCACAGAGAGGTCAAATATGAAAAAAAAAATTATAAAGGAATCTGTTTCATTTTTCAATCACCAACACAATTTCAAAAAATTACATATAGTTTAGTAAACATAAAATAATAAATATAATATATAATTAATATAAATAAATACATAAATACAAATAATGGATATAATATATAATTTGAAAAAAAATATTTATTTTTTAATTAAAAGTTAGTTCATTACACCATTTACAAAAAAAAAAAAAGAAGTTTTAAATATTTTGAAAATTAACCATTTGTTCAAAACAATCTAGTATATGGTCCATTAAATGATTCTTCTCGAATATCTCTGGAACTATAGATCAGATTCAAATGAAATTTGAAATTCTCTTCTTGTTCTTCAAAACCTCGGTTCCATAGTAAGAAAATTCACAATTCATTAACATTATTAATTTTTTTTAGTTCCGTTTGTATCATTAAAAATCCTAATAATTTTATCCAACTACAATGAAAATTGTGATAGTTATTATGACAGAATGTCCTATTCCTAATGACTTGTATATATATATTTATATGTCATTTTTAATTTATGTAGACTTTGATTGATTGCTTTATTAACATTGGACTTCAAAACAACACGAGTGCTATTGCCGACAGACCTCGTAATTTTGAACTTCGGTGGAGTGACAAGGGCGATATCTGAGTTGTCAACCAACTCTGCTAACTTCCATACTAATCCAACGGGAGGATTTAGATCCCCAGAAGGTTTAGAGAGCATCAGCTCTTTTACATGAGGAATCTTCAGTCTCATCAAAACTCGAACCCACAATTTAATGGAAACAACGTCGGCCATGGACTCGCGACCATACCAATCGGCTAGTTCGGCTGCTAACTTACGTCTCGATTTTTAAGTATAACATAACTATCAAATTTAAGATGGAAAACAAAAATTTCTGAAAATGTCAAATATTTAAATAAACATTTTTTATCCATTTTTTAAAAAAAAAAATGCTGTCTTTGTGAGTTTTTGGTCAGTAACTGGCGTGTCTAAAAGCAATTTTTATTGCAGGGGCTGAAACAGTGCTGAACCACAGGTTTCAGGACTCGAACCTCCGCCTTGAGGGAAACAGCGTCGGCCATGAGTTCGCGACCATAACCACTCGGCTACCGAGGCTGTTACGATCGAATTGAAACTCCTAGGTTTGGTTTGACGGAGCACTAGAAGCAACACGACGACCATTGGCGATGAACCTCGCAATTTTGAACCTCGGTCAAGTGATGAGGAAGGTACCTGAGCTGACACTTTCCTCTCCTAACTTCCGCACCATTTAGATTTAATGTGCATCACTCCCAACGGGATTTTTTGTGGTATCACTGCTCGAACCCACGACTCGACGAAAACTGCCGACCTTGAGTTCGCTACCAAAACCACTAGGTCAACACGGCCACATTGAATCACCAAAATTTGTACTTATTTTATGCAAAGATATCTTTGTTAACGAAGTTATCCATTCCAGGATTATCGTCATCAACTAAAACCGACCCCAAACCGTCATTTTAATCGCAACCCCCCCGAAAAAAAAAGAGAAGTGGGAGGTAAAATTTTATTCTCAAGAAGAAGGGTCAAAAATAGAGAAGGATCACTAGAGTATCCCGGCAGCATGTTACTTATTTTTATCAAGGACAGTTTACCGCAAGTGAAAAAAAAATCTCTCGGGTACCTTGGGGAAATTGCTCTCAATACAGATTCATATTTACGACTTGCTGATAATGAGTTAAAGATAACAGAAAAATGGATAGAGTTCAGTTTTTTACAGTGTTAACATACGTGTTAGGTTTCTGGCAACAAGCTAAAATGATTCACAAGCGCAACGGTAGCGCGAGCAGACGATTTAATAACTGCAACGGAAACTATTTAGTAGTCTACGGGTAAGATTTCTGTTTATGATGAATATGACACTTACTATATCTTAATTCTTTTCTGTTGTATATGTAAAATTTTTGAATATCTGGAGAAACAAATACGTTTAGTACTCCACAACAATCAATATGTGCTTTATAAAGGAGTTGACCAAGTTTCATATGAAACTGATCTGAAAATGCAAACCTTCGCATCGAAATTCAGATTTCATTCCATATTTTGATTCCGACTCAGAACCAAATTTTTTTTTGACACCAGAAAACTTTTTCTTGATTAAGTCCACTCGAGAATCTTTCTTTAGCTCTTTGTCCAGTAACTCCGTCTCTGAAATATCTTCTTTTACATCTTCCTCATCACGTACCTGGAAAATGTGAAAATATTACTCGGTGATTCTATCCACATTTTCTTCATGTCCTTCAAGTCTGATCCTTTAGCTATTGAATTTAGCTGTTGAATGCGATAACTCATATATGAATCAATATTTTATTCAATACTCACAAACAGAAAATAACTTTCAGGATCAAAAGTAAAACGAATATATATCATTATTAATTTGGAGAAAAAGGAGACGCTAAAATAATTTAAAAGCGTTCTCAAATTTGTTTACATTTTTTACTTCTTGATATAATTTAACATTTAATATGTTACATATATCTGTTCAAGGATTCTTACCGAGATCGGTTTATATTTTTAACATTATTCATTTCAGAAGCGCTGTATTCCTACAAATATGACTTCAAAAATGGACGCCACTTTGTAATATTTACCTATTTACATTTTTTTTTTCAATTTTTACATTCTGTAGAAACCAATCGATCTTTATCAAAGATAGCAACGATATTCTGTTGTATTAAATTGAATATGTTCAGTCTTTTGTTTACACATTTAATGTACTTTTAACTTTTTGCAAAAAAAATAATTTCATTCATGCTTATAAATTATTTTTATGGCACACACATACGATTTTCTCATGGCTGGGCGAAGAAATCGGAAATAAGAAGGAACGTTTTACTTTTAAATGAGAAAAGGGAAAAATTAGGAAAATTAATTAAATACTTAAGAGAAACTATATATATATATATATATATATATATATATATAACTATAGTATACGGTCCTTCCCAGCTTCACGATTTCCAATCAAAATTTGATAACTGAACAATTAGAGGAAATTGCATGATACTTTACATTTCGAGATTTTAAGGCGTAAGAAATCCCAGTACTTAAAAATTTTGGTTTATTACAAGTAATTTTTTCATAACTGTAATTAATAATTCTGATTTTTAAAATAATATCTTCCTCATTCCCGATTTTTTTTTAATGTTAGAATAAAACAAAAAAAAAGTCTCCATCGCTTGTTTCTAAAAACTTCCAAAAGTGTTGAATAGAAAATACTGAGGCACTCAGTTAAGATTAATAGACTCATTATTTAAACCCCCATTATTCAAAAACTTTCAAGATTAATTTTAAAGAGTTGAAATTTCAGCCAATTTCAAGAAATGATATACTTGAAAAAAGGACATCGTTCATGAGAAAAATTTTCTGTCAGAAGTTAATTAAATATGTTAATATATTGACATATAATTTTATCTAACTGTGTTTTTAAGGGTATTTAATTTATTTCGGATGACGGAACAAAATTTTTACGTTAAGCTCGTTTGATCTTCTAAAGTGTCCCACTGTTGTTATTACATTTATGACTGAGAGGCTAGAAAATGAAGAGTTGTGTCCAATTGAATACTGTGCGGTATTATCTACAAAAATGCTATGACAATGAGGTCATACAAAATCATTTGCTCATAGAGTTGCATTTTAAGTAATTAACCATATTTATTCACGCGTTTTATAATTTTTTTTTATCTTAGAGCTTTAAATGGGACAAATAATTTATTTACATTCTATATTTTATTTCCCATAGTGTTGACATAGATAGAATTTCAAAAGGAAATCACTAGATTTTTTTTTTTTTTTTTGGCAAATTAACTTGGATATTTAGCCTGCTATAACTCTTATGAATTAAAGCTCAATTAATGATACAAGATATATATATCAATAAAAGTACTACAAAATATAATTACTTCCTTATCTATTTGATTATATGGCTTTTCAATTTGTTTCGTCTTTTCTTGAATCTTGTCTCCAGCACCCTGTATGAGTATGAAAGAGAAAAGAGGAAAAGATTCAAAACATTCAATAAGAAACTTACTTAAATTTTACTTATTAATTTTTAACGAGACCACTTAAATAATCCATTTATTACATATATTAGAATGAAATTTATTTAGCTTGGAATAAGTAAATTTATTAAAAACTTAATAAAGATAACAACGAAAATGCAATAATACCAAATGGAGCATTTTATTTAGCATTTAATAGAAGTAAATGCAGAAAATAAAATCAATCTTTGAAATATCCAACTACGTTGAAAACTGGCTAGCCGAACAAAATAACAAAATTGACTTCCTCGGCTTAATTTAGTTTATACATTTTCAAGTTTATACAATTGAATATATAATGCTAACACACACACGCACAATATATAACTATAAACTATTTTTTAATTAATTTTCCAGATATTGATTTTGACACCTTTTATCTATTTTCTTTACAGTAAGGGCTCAATAAATACTTTTTCTCTGATTTAAATTTATTAATTGTATGTTTAGTGAGAGAGAGGGGATACATCATGAAATTGGAGGTGGACGCAGCATGCGGCTTTCCGTCTCAGTACCTATATCAGAAGATAGTTAAACTTTCCTTGTTTGGGAAGTAACTGCAAGACTTGTTCAGATCATGTGGTATTAGATTTAGGGTTTTTAGGTATTTCATATGGAGACTCACAATCTGGAAGAAATTTTCCCTAAGGGTTTGAAACGTCGGAAAACGATGAATAATGCAGATTTATAGCGCGTGATCGAATAAATTAAAAGATTGAATGGAATTGTATCAGTAAAAAAGATGAATACCTTACTGTGATAGTTAAAGTATGGACAATTAGGACATTAAATAAATTTAAGTGAAATCATTACTTACACACGCACATATATTATTATATATTATTAATAATAATATTAATTTCGAAAATTCCAATTTTAAATATGTTTTATAGTATTTTTGAAAAAAAAAACCATGCTTTAAAAATTAATAAACTTAGAAAAGCTAGACTTTTGAAATGTTATAAAATTTGATACGATTTCTTAGTATATCTTTGGAAGATCGACCAAGGATACCATACATACACTTGTTAAAATATAATTATGACTACAATGTTACTATCTTAAAAGTTAATTTGAAATGAATAAACAGTGTAACAAATTTAGATGGATACACCTAATAACTCGTAAAATAAATATATTTTAAGCTATTTTGACGAAATTAAAGATTTATTTACCACAAAATCCATCACAATCTCTTTGATGGGCTGGAACATGAGCTTGAATCTTTCCACTGTGTGATTCAGATTGAGAGATGTGATGCAGCTCATAACTCGCATCGATTCGCGAGCATTGAATGTTATGTTAGCAATCGGTCCTACGGAATGTAGAAATATATTTCTTGAATTCAAATACATAAAAAAAAAACATTACACTTATAGATTATTTTACTGTTACGTCAGCAGCGTTAATGGTGCTGAGTGTCAAAAAAGTACGGATACCCCCTAAATGTTCAGAAACATAAATTTATATGAAGAAACGAGACTTATTTGTTTGATTTGGAAATAAAAAAACACCGCACAAGTAAAACAGGAAGATTACTATGAATGGACTTCATAATCTTGAACCATGGACCAGGAATATACTTGAACAAATTTCTGCGTCACACCGTGTGAGGACTTTGAGGTTAAGTTTAAGTTAACGCGTAGTAGCCTCCACAATTCCATAAAATAACTTTTGATTAAACCAGGGGTCGAACAATAAACTCGACTTGAATATGATCTACTTTGAACTGGCAGCCATTACCCCCCGAGCTACTGCTACCTATTAAAAAACCAAATACTAATTGCCTTAGTAATTCTCTGATAAAAATATTAACATTTGTAGCGCTAATGATTTATGTTGCACATAATGAGTTATAGAGAACTGAAACTGCTCCGATTAATATAGGGGCTTGGTAATCTAGTAGTTATGATGACGATAGAGTTTCAATAATATTTGTAGTTTCGTATTCTGCAATCATCTAGGAACATGGAATGTATTAATGGAAGCCAGAGTGGGCCTAACCTGAGTTTGTATGAAATTTAATGGGTGAGATACCAGTTAATAGCTCCTTATTGTTTTATTCAGCATTTATGGCTGGCTGTTATTAGACGCAAAAGTCTTCTTAGTAAAGTTAATATGCCTCATAATTTTGAGCTACGGTCAGATGATAAGGTCGATATCTGATAAGACGCCCCACTCTTCACATCCACGCATCGTTAATTTGAATTCAGGTACAGTAATGACTTCATTACTCCTGGGTACCACAGTCGAGTTCAGGTATCACCCTGTGGTTCAGAATTATGAGGTATAGTTGTTTTAATAACAATCTCTATCGGAGTTTATTAGTTATAGCTTCTGACTACTACCAGTACTTTTTTTTCAGAATTTGTTTTAAAAACAGTAATTTTTTAAAAATATGAATAGTATTCTGTAATTGTAAAAGAACATCCGCGTAAAAAAACGTAATACTATTTTACTTATATGTTATATTCATTAAACTTAAGAAATTTGTTTTACACTAAAGTGAGATCAATGCTGTGTTATTAAATTAATAACACATTTAACATTAATTACACATAATAATTTGTTAAATCTTAAAAATTTAAGAAATCTCTATGATTTATACATTAACCAAAATTAAGGTAATTTGTTTTTACATATTTAATTAACATGTACAGTTAACTACCGTATTAAAAAAACAGATTAAATTGAGAGAGGATTAAATCCATGCAATTTATTTGTATGCGCACAGTTATTATCAGTACAATAAATATTATTGTAAACTTAAAATGAAACTTCTAAGAAATTCGCAAGCAACATCTTTGTGAAAAGGGCAAAAATTATTCATTGCAATTAAACGAAATAGCTATGCAGCATGGCTTATAATTTCCAAATCGAAACTGCACTTGCCTTTTATTAGAGGAGTAAAAATTCATATATTACCAAGATTGGTTCAACTTACCAAAAATGACGGATGTTATGATAAAAGTGCTGAGATACATTCTTCCAGTTTTGCCGCAGAGAATGGCTATTGTCAAAAAACATATGCATCTGATTTGTGTCGATAGAGCATATCCGATTCCCATGCATAAAACGAGGATACTACAAAGACATTGGTTTGCAAAGGGACTCAGTTGAAAACGTTCTAATACTAATTTATGAAGAGCTGAAAAAGAAAATAATCCATCAGTTATAGATGTAGAAGCTATCTTAATACTATTACCTGGTAGTGAACTGTAGATTTTTTTTATGTTATTTGAATTAATGTCTCGAGAATATAAGGAAGCATGTAAAACTCATAAAGCTAAATTCAATTTTTTAATCGATCGTCATAGAAGTCTGTAGGAATATTTCTTAATCATATGCTTATATTATAGAAAAGTTATTTGAAAAGTATATTCATAATTCATAATTTTTTTAAAACTTTAAGAGATTTTGTCATAAAATTTTAGTAATGTCGCTTAAAGTTCTAGTAATATATTGTCATAAAATTTCTACTCGTATTTAGACAATGAAGTTAAAAATTTGATAAGTGCTTTTTTTATAACCGAATAATTAAATAAAGAGAAAAAGTTTGAGTTTTACAATGCATTAAAATACCTCTTGTTTCTGCAATTTTTAATTAAATTATAAAAATAATTAGACGTACATGTTGGAATATTGTAGTAATACAACAAAAAGGGCCATTTTAAATTATTATGGCCTTCAAGTAAAGGTTTAAGCCGAAGAGCAAAAATCTTAATTTTTACGATACTGAATGTAATAAAAACGAAGAACTATAAGAGTATTAATTCTCTTATTTCAAAAAAGACACTAGAGGACTGAAAAATAGTCATATTGTTTGTTGTTAATAATAGGTAGTTGCTTATGGAATATTTTCCTGTCAGACATTTTCCCATAAGGATGACTTATTTGAGCCCTAATTGAGATATTACCGAATGATCAACTCCGAAGAAAAGTGAGACACCATTAATTGACTGTCCTGCTTCATTATGTCCAGTAGCATGCCAACACTCATTACCTGCCATTCCTTGAGAGAGCTATAGAAACTCAAATATTACGAACATTAATCCTACTAAAATTGTATACACTTCGTATAAGCATTTAAATGCACTTACCCTTCAGAATTTTGGTAGCATCAACGACTGTTTAATTTGCAGATGTCCGGAAAGTCAATCGTGTTTGGTTGTAACATACAATATTTGCGCATACTGCCTTATACACACATTCGCTGTGATTTTTAGCTACTACAGGAATATTTATATTACGTTCTCAACTATTGGAAGTCAGTGCTACGCAAAGTTTTGGTACGTCACAAATAACTTCGTTTTGTAACTATTTGGTAATTCATATTATTATTATTATTTCAAATTTTTTTGTTACTTCTAGAATCTGAAAATAATTCTCTATTGTGTGGTGCAAAAACCTTCAAAACATTAAGTAGAAAATTTTATTTCGTCAAATGTTTGAAAATCTAATATAAATCGGACATTTTTAAGTAGAATTAATTTCATGATGCTTAAAGTTTAAGACTTTTCCAGGTACAAAATCAGGTATGCAAAAAATCGGTATTGATATTGGCAAATGTCTTAGAAGTTTATTAACTATGTTACTTTATTTAATAAGTCACGTTTTTATCATTAAAATTTAATTCACTTTCAGCCAGATATACACACTGAGAATAATATCAATATTGTACAACAGCAATGAGAATTGAGAAAGTTATTAAGGTTGTTCCATTTGTTTTGACGACTGTACAACTTACACGGCTTAGAGGACTTATAAACTATTATAATGAATTTCAAGGCAAGACTCGTGTCATGTATTTTAAGATTCCAATAATGCCTTCCTCATCTAGAACTGGAAACATTCTAAAATTTAGAATAGATATATTATATGGAGAAGTAAATTTATTTTTCGGAGCTAATCTCGAAATTACACCCTATTAACAAGAGTTACAAATTAAATATAGATTTAAATACGAAAGAAGGAAAAAATGAGAGAGGGAGTACAATTTTAGAAATAACGGGAAGCTTAAAAGAGGCGTATTTCTAAAATTTTACAAATTTTGAAAACATTATTTTGAAGCGGAAGCAATGTGACTATCTGCATCCTAATATTCTACTTTGTCTAAAACTATTGATAATGTTGGAAAGAAACAGTATTTCAGCTACACATGGAGATACAAAACCCTGATAATTAGAATCCAGAAATAACTTAAGATTAGATTTAATTAGATTAGAAGACATTCATTTTCGAATTTATGGTAATCAATGAAGGATTCATTTATTCGGTAGATATCTTATTTATAGGAATTCCTGTAACAACAACTTCTTCATTTGATAGAAATCTTTACTTTTTTTTTATTTATTTTTAATAAAGAACATATTCTCTTGTTAAGACATCCGATAAAATGTGTGATTACGGGCTGAAACAGTTTCCTATAATGGTTAGTTTACGTATTACTTCAAAAACTTTTCTTATGTTTAAGGCTCTTGACGAGTAAAAATAAAGCTTACTAAAAAGTTGGATGTTTCTTGATTTAACGATATATCTTACCTGATATGAAGTATGAATTCACAAGATAAATATAATAATAATGAATATAAGAGTCCAAAAAAACACATTTTCAAAATAATTGTGACATATGCTTCTTGCATTTTATATCACTTTTATTAATTTAGTTACAAAGTTAGTATATATAGAAAGAAAAATTCATCAAACACTTTTGATGTTGCCATGATTCAACATCCTTTTTCATTATTCGATTATTTTTTCCTTTACATAGTAAGATTCTTTACACGATATTAAATTTGTGGACAAATTGCATTTCAAGTTAAGTCTCTCCATCAAAACTCGGAAAAAATTGCTCTTTTGCATTTCAAATTAGTAAAAATCTGCCGAAGAAGAACTGAAACTACACATGCAATATGTTCTTTGAAAATAGCGAGAAAGAGCTAGCATTAATTTTAAGTAGCTTAATGTACACTTGACATGTTAAAAGAATACGTTTTTACCCTTTTTTGGTTCCATTAACCCACTAGTCTGTGAAATTAAGGCATCTGTCTCCTTCAAAGATGAATTCCTCTCTCACCAGTCCTTTTTCGAACACACACACTTACACGAGCGTGAATATAAAAAGTATTATTTTGAATAATGCACTACAATTTTATACATTAGTACATTAATAATGCATTATTTAACTATTGAATACACATATTTTATTTAGAAAATTTCAACCGAATTTTTATTTCTTAGAGCTAAGTTAATAAGGAAACTTTTTTCCCAAATAGGAACATTAAATTGCATTCAAGATTCTTGATGACACATACTAAAATACTATTTTAATTTTGTTCATTCAGTTAGAAGGAATAAAATGCTAGATATAATTAGTTGTCTTAAAAAATGAGCCGCCGATTTTTTTTCTAGTGTAGTTCAGCGACTCTCTGAAATTTTATGATCTGTTAGAGATCCATAACATAGATCTTATTTCAAAAATGCTTGTAACTTACATGTCAGTAAATGAAAGAAATACACTCGATTCATAAGCTCTTACTTAAACATTAAAAAAATACTAGATTGTAATGAATAAAAGACTACTTCTCCAAATTATTTATTCCCAATGATATTCGTAACATATTAACGAAGTGCCTGAAACGCGATGAGCCTATTTTATCTCTTCATCATAATTCAACAAATAATATTAACTTTATTAATTTATTGTCTCATAATTAAAAAAAAATTAAAACTGAGATTAAAATTTTATACATTTCTAATTTACACAATTTAGCTTCTGCAGTTTTCTTAGTTTCCAGCGCAGGACTCCACGTCTCTTATTTCAATACCCCCCCCATCGAAATTTTTAATATCCTCTTGAGGTTAGTGGATTTAATATGTTCTAAAATATACTAAATAATATACTAATTAATTATTAAAATTTAAACGTAGTACAATAATCATCAAAAGGTATGGTCTCTTTATAAATATTTTTTTTAATTCGGGAGATACTTTCTAATACAAGAATAATATTTAAACAAAATGAGAATTACGAAGAATTATTACCGTATCCGAAGAGGGCTCCAATAGGAAATCCTAACATAGCTTTTATAGCTCTGTACTGATTTCTTTTGCTATACAGTAGTATTGCAAGGCAAGGACAGAACAATTGAAAGCATTTCCCAATAGCTGCGAAAGTAAATAACATCGATGAAAACAAAATAAAAACAATCCTTCGTAAAAAATAATTCTCAATTTTTGTTACAAAGCTACAAAAATTGTAAATAGAAACCTGTTCAGTTTAAATATTTTAAAAATAATTTTAAAATTATACGTCAGATAAATTCATAACATAGTAGAAAATGTTGAGATATAGCCTGCCTTTTCTTGATGGCAGGATTAAAATTAGACATTATATTTATTTTTCAATATCAATTGTTTTCTATATCCATGACGTTCCTTTTAGAGAAAGATTTTATTCTTCTCTATCGATTCTATTCTTCCGTGTTTATTTAAGTACTAGCTGAATGAAACATTTTTCACTCGGGTGAATTTAAAACCTCGATAATCCAACTAGAAAGCATAAAATGCATCCCACATCCAATTATATGCCCCACATAAAATAATTGCCCACACCCAACACGATGCAAGACAGTGTATCCGAACATTTGTTAAATTTACAGTTTAATTTTTGTGCTGCAAATTTTCTTTTCGATATGCTCGCGTGCTCATTTATTATTACCACACCTCCCTAGCAGCGCGCGCCCCACAGCTTGAAAGCAGCTTCATTAAATTACGAATAAATATTAATAAGCAGTCTAAAGAGATTCTTGATAAACATTTTGAAATGTCTTTACACTCAGGGTAAAAATGTATAAATTTTCAGCATATTTTGAGCCCAATTTATACAAAGTCTTCATCAGTATTATTATTTATGATGCTTTCAATGATATATTCCAAATACTTTTTCTCGTAGTAATTTGTTTAAATCTAGATTGATATTCATAATCGAAATGGGAGCAAAGTCTCTTCCTGGCAAATACGTACATGGATGGAACAGCCCGAGAATGGTTTGAGAATAATGAAAAACTTCTAACATCTTGGGACCAATTTAAATCGAAACTTACCAAAGCATTTGGTAACAGTAGGCAATCACAGAAGAAAGCTGAGAAAGAGCTTAAATGGGGGGCACAAAAACTTGGTGGAAGCACATAACCGCATATCCAAAGCGTGCTAAGAATTTGCCAGGAAATGAATCCTTAAATGCCATAGGATAAAAAGGTGTATCATCTCATGAAGGGTATTGTGGAAGATTAGTATCAAGCTCTCCTGACTAAAGAACTCACGACGATGAAAGAATCTGTAAAATAGTGTCAATACCTAGAAGAAATGAAACATAAGTTACACGAAAGAGAAATTCGATCGTTTACCTACCGTCATTCCGATCTCATCAATAACTGAAGAAAGAGATCTGGTTTCTATAATTTGGCAAATTGTCCAATTAGAGCTCCAACAGTACTTGAACATAACACCGAAATTTCAGGAGCACAACCACAATCGATTGAAGCTATTGTCTCTGAGAAAAAGCAGGGAGCTCTGTCACCTTTAACTCGAGTAGAAGATAAGTGGACTGAAATTTTCGTCCGCGATCCAGACGTCAACCACTTTACTCCAATTGCGAAAAGGCAGATGCCGACGATTGAGCCTGAACCTAGGGGAAAGGACCTATGGCGAATCACGAACAACAAATCTGTCTGCTTCTATTGTGGCTGGACACGACACGTTGTCCGTTATTGCAGAGAGCGCCGAGGAATATTTGATTCTTTTCGAACCAACAGAGGTAACACCACCAAAAGATCTAGCCGAACATCCAACAGAGTGGCCTTATTGAGTCCCTCTCGAGGATTATTCCCAATACGCCGCTTCAGATTGCCGTCACTAGTTATATCGACATTTCAACTCTTCACCGATGCAACGCAACAAGGAAAATTATAAGGTGAGGCCGTCAAAGAAGAAATTCCTTCCTCCTCTACGAAGATGTCCGGAAATGAGCAAATAACCTTGAAGTTGTTATCGTCAACCATGCAGTCTATGCTTATGGATTTCGATGAATCATTTTCCGACATTTCGGTACCGTGTAAACGCCCTCTTCGAAACGCTATGTTTCAGTCCAAAGAAAAGAGCCTCCTAGTCCTCGAAGAAAATTATATCTAGCCTGTAGGAAAATGTGTACATAGTCTTGAAATCAACAGTTGAATCTAATTTTTTGAGTTCACAATATTACTAAATTGTTGCTATGACATCATTCTTGGTTGGGATTTTCTGGAAGCATTACACCTCGTGATTGACTGAGAGAGATCTGAGTTGATATTCGAAGATACATTCTAAGTGAAACTCCAAATCCTCAAAGCTGGTCCTTAATCGTTTTTGACGATTCCACTGTACTTGTTCGTTTTGTCACTAAAATTCCCGTTACCATTTCTGGTGGAGATCAAACTATCGATGTGTATTGCAAGATAATAAAATGTTGTCTTAAGAAATGGAAATTATGATACCAGCTACCGTAATAGCATTGTGTAATGGTAAAGGGGATTTATTGGTTGCTAATAGGAAATCTGCTGCTCAGAGTATTCCTAAAAATATGTTCGTAGGCAATGCATCAGCATTAGATGAGAACTGCGTGAGTACACTTACTTTCGCCGAATCTAACGCTACATTCCAGGCAAAATAGAGAGGTCAGCAAGTCGATTTCTCAAGAATGTTTGTTTCTAATCTCACTTCAACGCAAAAAGGGAGGCATCTTGGAATACTCCAGATATTTTCGGCAGTTTTCGATGAATGTCAAAAATACAAAAGCTGTGAAGGGAAAGGTTAAATACCGTATAAATACTGGCAACCATGGAACCATAAGCCAAACAGCCTATAGTGCGTCATCAACTGAGCGTCTCATAATGCAAGAAGTTGAGAAGATGCTAGATAGCAGCATAATTTAGCCATGTAAGAGCCCTTGGTCGTCTTAAGTTGTCTTGGTTAAGGGTACGAGAACATGAGGGAGGGGAATTGAAGTTGGTGCTTCTGCATAGATTCCGTCTCCTCAATCAGATCACTAAAAGAGTGTGTACCTTCTACCAAGTATAGATGACACTAGACTGTTTAAAGGGTACTTATAAGCTTTGTGGCAATATGCTTAAATCCTACCTCTATTTCTTTTCCTGTATCTTTTAGCTCTTGCAGCTTGATAATCTATTTCTGGAATTAACTTTTCTTCTTCATCGGGAATGTCTATTATAGTACTTTCCTCCGATGGGGAAGTTTCCTCTATTGGAAATAATAAAATCTAACTGAAATTGACAAAAGTTGAATCAGCATACAATATGAAACTCTTTATTCTGAAAATCAACACTCAATAAACACCAAAATGTTATGGCACTATCCCAATCATTTATAACGTACAGTTTATAACTTAAAGTATCTTGTACAATTTGGTGAACCTTTTGCTATTACATTTATTTTTTTAGACTAAAATATTATAAAAATAGGTATATAAAACGTATTTTATGTCAAATTTATGTTGGTCGAATTTCATGCTAAATCACGAAGTTGATAACTTTGTATCCTTTAATGTATTAAAAATAAAAACTTCACTCCTTGGAGTGTCATATTAATACACGAAATTGAGAATTTTAAGACTCTCAGCCATTTTGAATACTTGAAAGACATGTTAACTATAAAGAGATTCTACTTTTCTCCAAAACTCTAGATTAATTATATTCATTTGAACGGAATTAAGTACATCCTAAAGAAGAAAAGAAAAAAAAAACGATAAAAGTTTCTGTAGAATTCTATATTTTCCTTCCAATTTTTGAAATATTTTTATGTATACAGGTTTCCGAAATGAATTGGGACATTTTATGAACGTTATTAAGAGGAAATGATGGAATTTATTTGAGCGTAACAAGTTGGAATTCAAGCTAATCATTAAAGTATTTACTTATTTGTGGTTACCAAACAGAAAACACTGCAGCACAAAAAAAAAGTTGGGATTTCTGAAAAGGCAAAATATTTCCTATATTGGTCTATCAAAAATCTCGGAGAAATTTATCAACTGCCACTGCATTCCCACTGCACAGTGTCAAAGTGACAGTATGGTGTCTATATTTTTGAGAATAAGAATTAGATGACGTTAAATTCACATGTAAAATATTCCCCCTCAACGACGAAATAAAATGGGTCTACATGCCGCTTTCACAGCAATTTTTATATCCAAAATCTGCAGATTTAAGAGTATCCCCAAACCATCACCCGATCTTTTGGAAAGTGATTTGTTTCTTTCAGAGAATCTGAAATCCCAAAGCTTCTGGACTTCTCACAATTCCAGAGCTGAAACGTCGCATTCAAGACGTTTCAAAAATTTCCCTAGGTATACTGCAAAGAGTAATGGGTGATCTTAACAAGAGACTTACTGTGTTCAGCAGATTGGTGGTCATCTCCGAGATGTCATTTTAGGACAGTGCATTTTTTTGGTGCAGCATTGTTTTCTTTATTTCTTGCTACACTATTTTCTGTTGGGTGACCATAAATAAATAAATGCTTTCATGTCAAGTTTGTATTCCAACGTGTTACACCCAAATACATTTCATCTCTTTCTCTAAATAACGTTTTTAAAATGATCCGATGCATTGTATTCATCAATGGGTCTTCAGATATTAAAAAAAAACATTTTAAAGTATTCTCAAAATTCGAAAGATAAATGCAGTTCCGCAGAAAATTTATTCTTCTTCTCCCTCTCAAGTTATTAAATTCGAATAAAAAGTAATAACCTAAGTATAGAAAAGGAATACGTTTAATTATACGTAACATTAATGGTTTTAAATTGGCTGGTAGAGACGGGAATGTTAAGGCTCCCGCGTAATCTGAAACTAAATTGAGTTACATTCCCTTAATGTTCTTTTCTTTTGTAAATTTTCGAATTTGGGTCGCTTCTTTTTTCATTCAGGATCTAAAGAAAAAATCATTACTTTTTTTTTTTAAAGAGGTTGCAATATCTATTTATATATGTCCAATTAATTTTCTCGTGAATATTTACTTCTCATAGTTAGTGCTATCTATACCTTTTATTAAACATATGAATAAATAAAAAGTAATTAGAATATTTTAGTTTAAAAATTCAGAAGGTATTACAAATATAGCGTTAGTTTAGCTTGACTTAGTTGAAATATGTATAGAATAGACTAGTAAAGAAATTAATTCCTTTAACGAAAGGAAAAGAAGGTACTTTTACTAATTTTTTTTTGAGTGAACTGGCTGACATATGGAAAGCAGGAAATGTAAAAATGTGGCTCTACACTTCGAGGTATGTTAGAGCCACATTTTCACTACGGAGGATTTCTTTAGGTTCCTTCCACACAAATAATTTGTTTCCTAGATAATTGCTATGTCAATATCTCTGTCTTAATTCAGAGGTTCTATATTTAATGTAGGTTTGCACTATACTCTTCTATTCCAGCCATTAAGTGTGAGGGTCGATTTTAGCATATTTTATTCACACGCCGCATACCGAGGTTAAGCATTTTGAATTTCGTCTTTCCTTGGCGACGTATTTAAATACTGAAAAATGACAGCTCATAGAATTATTAGCAATTTTAATTACAAAACAAATTCATCGATTCTATGAGTACTGCGAAATGTGCTTATACATATAAAAATAATTCATCCTTATATTAGGACATTAAATGTATTAATGTAACCCATCATTTAATTACATTTAAAATAAATTTTTTATGATGCTTCTCTTCGGATAATTTCACACACATGATGACTAATGAAACGGTATTCATTAAATTCAAATGCAAACAACCAAATTCAAAACTGAGATTAATATAAATGAAAGAATATAAGGTAAATGTTATAGATAATTATGTGCTTGCCTTCTTCATCTTCTGTTTCTGAAGAGGTGGAAGTGCTTTCAGAAATAGTTATGCTTTCAGAAGGGGTAGGCGTGCTTTCTGAAGGAGTAGACGTGCTCTCTGAAGGGGTTGGTGTACTTACTGAAGTGGTGACTGAAGATTCATTACTTTTTTCTTCTGCGCTTGACATTTCTGGATGTAATTCTTGATCATCTGCAGCAATTTCTTTCAGGGGCAAAGGCCGATATGACTGTCTTCTTTGAACCTGCTGAATGTTGTTCCGATCATCCCTTTTCTGTTTTGGTAATTGAAGAGCTGGGCTTTTATCTAATAATTTTTTTGTTTCGGTATCATCTGGTTTATCTTCGTCTTTGGATTTAGTACTAAGTTTTTCCTTTTCTTTCTCTTGTTTTCCGAATTTTTGAAATAATTGTTTCAAATTGAATTTTTTTTTGCCAAAGTTAGAAAGAAACCCTTTGTTCAAATCTGGTTTTATATCTACTGGCGCATCTGCTTCTCCATATCCTTCAAACGCACGCCAGATTGGTGATAATTCCTTTGGAAAAAACTTCATTTTAATGGAAATTTCCTTCACCTATCATACCACCATTGAACAAAAACAATTTGTCCATATCTAAAAAACAGAAATTGAAATAATTTTTTTTATATGTGATAAAAATTGCCACTTTCAAAGTAACATATCCTTCAAATTTGAAAACTGCTTTTCTTCCTTCTGCTTTCTTTTCTGCTTTTACCACTTTTGTTTTGTATATATTAACTTAAATTTTCATTTAAAAACAGTACCCTCTTTTCTGAAACTCTTACGCTGTGAGATTTTTCTGATTCTATCATTGTTATGTCCTCAATTTTTTATAATAGACAAAGTTAATAAATAGTAATACGAACCAAATTTTAAAGTAAAGCAAATACTTTATTTTCTTAAAATAAGACGTAACAAGTGAACTTTTAAGTTACGGGTAAAAACGTTAATATACAAGGTGTGACTGTTAAATAACGAGATTGACGTTGTAAAACATTTTATGTTGAATCAGTACATATTTACTTATTATCACCTTCAGCACACACCCTTCCTCTATCCCTACACAACGCTCCATGCGATTCTTCCATTCTTCGAAACAGTGTTGGAAGTCTTCTGTCAGCTCCTTCAGGACGCGTGCCGCTTTCACTTTCACAGCTTCAATGGACTCAAATCTTGTTCCTTTTGATGTATATTTCTCCTTAGGAAACAGAAGTCGCATGGCTGAAAAACCGGTGAGTAAAATGGATAGGATGTTTAGCCATAACTGCCTATCTAAACTGCATTTGGCTAGAAACCTCTTGACAGACAATGCAAAATAATTTGTCCTTTCACAACTCGGTCATTTTCCCTTATTCTTTCACGGAGTTCAGCAAGGAAGTGAAGGTAGTAATGTTGATTAATAGTTTGACCGTCAGGAACCCAGTGAAAGCGCACAATTCCATGAATTTCGAAAAAAAAAACAAAAAAAAAAAAAAACCAGTCATCATTGCTTTGAAGTTTGATTTACTCATTCAAGCTTTCTTGGCTCTTGGTGAAGATGGGCTCTTCCAGTGCAGAGAATGGCGCTTCGTGATAGGATCATAAGTACAAAATCCACAATTCGTCACACACTATTATTCTTTCCTTTAAGTTTGGTACATTTTCAATAGCATTCAAAGTGTCAGTACAAAACGTTTTGCGAGCTTCTTTTGTTCAAACGTGAGAATTTTAGGCACCATTTGCATACAGATTTTTTTGTGTATTAAAATTATTATGTAATATTTTCCATACGGATTCTTCGTCAATTCCTACAGTCTCAGCAATCGCACGAATACTTAACTGACGGTTAGATCGAACCAGCTTGCCAATTTTTTCGATACTGTCATCCGTCTTTGATGTGGAAGGGCGACCCGGGCGTGAATCATCTTCAACGTCTTCTCGACCATCCTGAAAACATTTTAATCACTCAAAAACACGTACATGAGATAAACATTCATTGTCATACACTTCTTTCAATAAATTATCAGTTTTAGTAGCGGTTCTTTCCAAGTTTCATGTAAAATTTCACAACTCGTTGCTCTATTGTTGCTCTTATTTTCCCGACGGAGCAAAAAAAGAAAGAAAAAACGTCTAATGCGACTGTAGGAATTTGTTTTTACTGAAGCTAGAAGGCATTTGGCAAAGAAGGTTTCATGCTAAACAGCTGTCGGTCACTGGCGTCTGGTGAATACGTACTTTTTCTGTAGCAGCGTCAGTCTCATTATTTAATAGCCACTCTTCGTATATATATATATAGCGCTCTAAATATCATCCCCTTTTTAAAGGAAATGATTCAAAACTGATGGATCGATTGAAATAAAAGTTTTACAAAACTTAATGAGGGCTCATTTACGTTAAATATATCGGGGATCTTGAAATATCCAAAAGTGTTGCTATGGCGTGAATGAAGTGCCAGTCTGGCTCGATCTCGCCACTTCAGAAAAACCAATCAGAAGACACTCTCTCAATCTTGAGAGAAAAACTCCAGACAACCTACAAAAACACCTGACTGGACGAGCTAGCAGGATAATAATATTTACTGCCCTAACCTCTTAATATTATTAAATTTCTCATAAAATAGCTTTTTCCAAGCAACACCACTATAATAATTAAACTAAATTTAACTAAGTAAAAATTTTAACTTTTCAGATAGTAAAAACTTAACTATAATGCATTTTTATAAAAATAGTTTACTATTACTGAATTAATTTCACTAAATTTTTCATGTATTTGATTTTAATTCCTGGGCAAGTGAGAAACCAAAGTTCAGCTACATCTTATATCAATAGTAAATTCTGGGGATTAAAGCCCGTGAGGGTTATGTACTATAAAAACAAGTACTCCGCTATATATCTCGCCACTTGGTTATTTCAAAATAATGGGGTCTATTAACTGCATTTAAAGAAATTCGAATCAGATAAAAAAACGATAACTGGAAAAAAAAAATTAAACTTTTACTGTCATGGGGGGGCGGGGGCGGGGGGTAGGGGGGGCTGGCGGGGGGGGGGGGGCGGAGGTGGAGGGTGGTTTGAAATAATCGCTTTGTTGGTAAATGTTATAGGCGTCGAGCATCTCAATTGATAGGACGTTATATGGAATAGTACCTCCTCTTTACTTTACAATAACCGGAGGTTTAAGTATAACTACATTTAATATGAAGAAATTCTCATTACTCAGCATCGCAGAGTGATGGTCTCGAGTTTGTGACTGTCGATATTTCAGTCTAGCCGTGAGTTCAATTTCTGATTCCACTACAAAATCAGTTGTAAATCTCGAGGCTGATGTACGTTAAATATGCTACACTTGGTGAGGAAGTTAAGAGGAGAGGAACTTCTCAGGTGTCGTCACTGTCACTAGATTATGATTCAAAATTATCAGGTCCATTTCAATTGCACTCATGGTGTTTCTAATGAGGGCATTGATAATCTATTTAAGTTATGCGGTGGTATTTGCACCCATATTAGGACATCGGTAACATGTGCAGATAACTTCGCATTTTTCCTTAGTGTTCATCTTAGACGACGATAGAAATTCAAAGGTCGCTACTTCAATTCGAGCACTGATATATATATTTTTTTATTCTGTATTTATTTTCTTTTTATTCACCAGTTCTTTTTTATTCGAATTTTTAATGCCTAACCATCCACAGGTTGTCACATATGTTAAATTGGAAGGGGTGTGATATTGTCTTTTATTAGTGATGTTTTGGGAATGGTGATAAAAAGAGAAAATATAACTCATCAAACGGCTTTTCTTTTAAAAAAAATCCTATGAATTATACACGCACATAATGCCTTTCATTAATACATATTAATCCTGGAACAAAAACTAACGTGACTTCGTTCGTTTTTAATCGATTTTAAAAAATCTAATTGCGTTAAAAATCTCATTTCAATGCGCATCTTTTGAGCAGAAAAAGTTTGAAGGGGGGGGATTCCCATCTTCTGGAAAGCATCGGAAAATGGTAAGAAAAGAGAGAGGTTCGAAAATTAGTACCAAAAGTAAATTTGGAATAGTATTTTGGCGAGAATGTGCTTACCACTCCTACCACTCACCAGCAATGAACACCAAACATTTGGTGTGATACGATCAACAGTGTGAATTTGCTAATCGAACAAACTTTCAAATTTATATAAGATACGTAATAATTTATAGATTTTATAAATTAAAAGTTATTTCCTTTTATTAACTTTATTTCTCAATTTTTAATATGTAGATGATTTGAGGATATGTCGATCATACTTAGGTGGAAATGGTTACAGACAATTAACTTATAAATCTAACTACGACTTCTTTTATCATAGATTGAGTTATTCTTGTTGGATAGCAATAAGTTATTTTCCAAAACTTTGCAAACCATTAGAAAAAAGTCACAATGTTATGATATTGAGTCGGTTTGAAATGAAATTTACTAAAGAAACAAAAACGAAAAATTGATCAAATTTACCTGTAACCAATATCAATCAACTTCCGACTAGTGATAACGATACCCCCGAAGCAGTGACCCAGGACTTGAACATTACAGAGCAGTCCATCCCAGCCTGGAACAGTTGGTTGAGAAAGGTTGGTTCCTTTCTAAAAATTGTCTAAAAAAGTTTGAGGCATCCGATTCATAAATCATAACTTGTGATATAAATGGTTAAGGCACCCGTGCCAAATTGACCCGTGATCTCAACTTGAGACAGCCGATGACGTCAATGGAAACGTTTCAAGAGACACTCAATACAACAAGAGATATACTTGTATATCAGTTGCTTGTAATGGCTGGAAAAACAACTTTTTCCAAAAATTGTCCCTCATCAATTTTTCTCCCTGGGAAGAGTGTGGGACGAACTTTTCCCACAAGTCGCTACTAACAACAGAAGGTAAGTGATGAATGAAGTTTTATGGCACAAGACCCAGATGCTGCCAATTAAGGTAAATCTGTGACCTAGACGTTTTTAAAATATTGAAAAAAAAGGTAAAAATTCGTTGACATGAAGGAGGTTCGAAAATAGAAAAGGATCGCTAAGGTATCTCGAGGAAGCGTCACCCGTATTTACCAAATACAGTAAACCTCATGGGGAAGCAAAGATCCCTTGGATACCTCGGGATCATGATGCCCGAACAAAATTATGCCCTAGTAAAAGAGCCTAACAGCCCAAATGTGATCTCTTTTCTGGCTCTGTTGTTAAAGGCACTACAAAGACAAACCGAACATTATTCTGAAAGCAGAGAGATACCCAGATCAAATCGTTTCTTCATCAAGGCCCTCGAGGTGATCTGGGAATTCCTGCTTTCGGTTCAATTCATCTAAATGAGCGAGAATGATTTTGACATATGATGTGGCGATAACATAATCCGTTAATACCATTTTAAGAAAATTTGACACCCACAAATATTTAGTAAAGAAAATTCCAATTAGAAATAAAAGTTTTCCTAAAGATTGTGTATGTTATTTCTATTCTCGAGAGAATCCTCATACTAAAACAAAAATGTATAAAACATTCTGAACACTAAATTAGCAAGTTATGATCTCATAAAGAATGTTGTAAAATAGTTGTAATTCGATAAATGGAATGATTACTGATGGAAGATAAAAAAATATGTTTCACAATGGTGAACAAAATTAATCTCATAGCTAACGTAGAGCTTTTGGCTGTAATGGTCATCACCGTATAATGTAACCCAACTTATATGATTTTATCGTGCATTTTTGTTAGCAATACATTGTCAAATAAATATATAAAATATCATTTACGCGAATTTTTGTAGAATAGCGAACACTTATCTAGATGATTATCGAAGTACGGAAAAATTCATAACTAAAATGATATTACAGTATCGGGATATGAAAATTATAGTGAAAATCATTTTGTAACAATTTTGGATGAAGGTAAATATTTCAAACATATGAATTCTATTTTAAAGTGAAAAAAATTAAACTATACTTTCAATAACTATCATACAATAAGGAAATGGACGTTCTGTGTTACAGTTTTAAGTATTTATTTCATCGAGATGATCAAAATATGTAATTATTACACGAACTTTCTCCAAAAGTAAGAGATTAATTAAATCCTATTGTATCAGGGTTTAAATATCTTACGACGGTCAGCGAGATAAATTCAAATGATTTTTGAAATTAAGTTTATTAAAATTAAAAAGGCGAGTTACATAACAACAAAGGAGGGTTGAACGCACGATTCTTAGTTTACATGACCAGCACTAGGATAGCTCCAAGAAACGTTAATGGTTTAAACAATTGCTTGAAATGTATTCAGGTATTCTACGAAAAAAAATGTATTGCAATACTGTTTTAATAACATTCATAAAATTCTATTTTTTGATTAGAGCTGTTTCGATTGCGTTGATTTCCTTTGAATTTTCTTGAATATTTATTTAATTCATTTCTGAAATTTTTTTCTTTTTTCAATGTATTGCGTGTGTGATTTATTGATTGATTGTTTAATAACGTCGCATTCAGAAGCAAAACGGTTCTTTTCGAGACGAACTCTGTAATTTTAAGCATCTGTTAAGCGATGAGGATGACACCTAAAGAAGCACCTCCCTTTCCACACTTCTACACCCCGCCAATGGGAAGACTTGAAGTTTCAACATATTTAACGTACATCAACCTCGCAACTTGATGAGTTTCTAATGGTATCAAGACTCAAACACACGACTCGGAGGAAACAACGCTTCCCCTAGCACCTCTAGGCTACCATGGATCCGAGTTGCACGTGTGTAATTAAGAGAATGAGAAATTCAAATACTCATATGCAATATTGGTATCAGTACAATTATCATGGAAATGGAAAAAAAAAAAAAAAAAAAAAAAAACGTGAACTCCTATATTTATTTAAACGTGTGTCTATATTTATTTAATAGTATTAATCAAATAATAGTTGACAAATCTTCCTTTCCAATTTCCAAACATGTATTTTTAAGTTAACACACGAAATTTGAAGTCATTTTTAATTACTCTTTCAATGTTTTTCTTCTAAGAATACTAATTATTTCTAAATAACATTTACGTTCCAGTTTTTAATGTACAATTATATAAAACTAACAATTACTAGTTAATTCCATGTTTATAACTCGTGGGATGAATTCGTCGATCATTCTATGAAATTAGTTCACCTCAGAGTTACATACATTTATTTTCTGTACAATAGGCATATTTATACAGTTCCTTCTTTTCACAGATCAAAGATGTATATTTTATAAATGCAGAAACAACATTAGGGAAAAATTCCCATCCACCAGCTTTCCCCGCAGCCTCGACTCAACTACTGGTTTCCCACCAGAGGGAAACCGTACAGGTTCACTGTTCTGGTGGCGCCATCTCGCAGTTATTACAAAAACAAAAATAACCATTGATTACATGTTTTAATTAATTGTTATAATTATTATAACTTAGAACAAGCTACTATTTTATAATGAATAATTCCTTGCACCCTTTTCAATTATTGAACAAAGTTAAATACATTTCTGTAATTTGAAACTAAGAAATTATGAAAATTTATAAATACAAATAATTAAAATTAAAAGGAAGATAAGTTATGGAGTTGAGTCTACATTTTCAATTAATGTAGTTCAATACGGATGAAACTTCCTTACATAGAAGCGGATACGGATTGTAGCCTCTCTGATATACTCGTCATTTTGGGTGTTCAGAGTGAAATGCGCCATAAGATAGAAAAAGTAAAAAATTTATGAAGAACATGATTTATTAAATACAAAATGAAATGTAAAATTTTAAAATTTTTATGTTCGGATTTTAAATCCCCCCCCCTCAAATAGTGCGGTACAATTAATGCTCAATTTTGAAATAACGATCAGATATCGTGGTGTTTTAAGGAGACACGTGACAGTTTATAAATCTTGATTATCAATCCACTTGGGAGAAGACTACGAATCATTTTATTTCCGCGAATTCATCTAGTATACAGACCTTTAACAGCTTTTTGCGAATGTGGAATTATTGATTGGTTTCGAATGAATTTTGAAACAAGATTAATTAGACCGTTGTCTATCTAATTTGTTAAAAACTCGGTTTTTGTAATGGAAAAATTCTTTTTTTAAAGATAATTAACAACAATGATTAACTTAATAAATTCATTAATACATACATTTAGATCCCTTTGAACCATTAATATTGATTCCAATTTCGACCATCTGCAATAAAAAATACATTAATAATTATTTAAGCTTATCTGTCCGCTATTCTATGTTTTACTCAAAAATATGATAATACAATATAAATAGAAAAAAGAAATAGACTTAAATTTGTCTGCTCGAAAGTTTTCAGACCGTCTCTTACTATTCAACTCGACGGTGTATTTACAATACGCTTTGTAAATTTCAACAGCAGCCAAATGTCAAGGTGGATATATTTGAGTCATTGTGAAGACTGAAATATTTAACGTGCGTCAGCGCCTACTGCATGAAATATATATGATATATAAAATTACTTTTATTTTTAACTTATAATTAGTAACTTATTTCTCGAGCATTAAAGCGAAGTAACAACATATAGTTTTTAATCCACTGATTTATGAAATATTTTTCCATGTGAATGGCTGCACTTGCTTTTCAAATGAAATAAATATGCAACTGAATGGTATCAAAATATTTGGCAGCTTTGAAAATCCTTATAAGTTATATATTTAATAGTTTTAAAAATAAAACATTTAAAAATTTCTAAGTTTTAACAGAAAGTTTCAAGAAAGATCGTCATGAATTCATTGAAAGAATCTGAAAACGTGAAAAATTTAGTTATTTCCATAGCTGATTTCTTACTATCACAATCATCATCCAAATTTGACTCTTTATTTACGCGACGCCTAAAATTAGCTGTTGACTGCTTGGAGAAAGTATACTCGATTCATCTCAGAGATTATTTGCGCATGAGAAATTCTTTGAGTCTTCCAGAAGTGTTCGAAAGAGCCTCCAATCCGGTGCCTGTCAAAAACCAACTGGAAGCTGAGCAGTGCAAAATTCGAGGAAACAACCTAGTTTTTCAAGAGAAATACTGCTTGGCAGAGGCGGAGTATACTAAAGCTATTCACCTTAACGAATTGAATCCTGTATACTTTTGTAATCGAGCAGACACGAGAATAAAGCAAGGACGATATCACATGGCCATTGAAGACTCTCAAAGGGCTCTGAGTTTGGATTCACATTATGCAAAGGCATATGCGAGATTAGGAACAGCTTATTTTATGATGAATCACCCAGCCAAAGCGGCCCGTTGTTACAAAAAGGCTCTTAAGATTGAACCACAAAATCAGTTTTATCTGAGAGCGCTTGGTTGTATTACTCAACCCACAAATAGTTGCGGTGTCGAGATCTTTAGCCCAATTTATCGTTTGAAGAAGAATCTTTCAACTCTGGCATCAAACTTTGCACCATTGAGAGGTGCTGGGGAATACGGCTATCATACTTTTACAAATGAGATGCGGGATTTGAGAAGTCCATCGATATTGCATTTTTCGGAAATGATTGACTAACGAAGTTACAATGTTTGAATAAAAATATATAAAATATAAAAAAAATGTAATTAACAAATTCAAGAAATGAGATTAAAGTCTATCCGTACTTTAGGCAGGCAATGTAAAATAATTCTGGCAATAAACTTTCAAGTTAGCTTTATGATATCATTGGCGATGAAATTTCCTTATGCTAAATTTTTTTGTATGCTAAACAATATTGTGAGCCTCTACAAAAATCACTAAACTTGGCTAAAGAAATTAGTTAACGTCCGGTGTATATTGCATCCAAGCCAAAATTCTTACTTCGATGATTAACTCAAATTAAGCTTCATTTCCTGTCTCACTTTAGAAAAATTAGAATTCAATTTCAACCATTAATTTCACAGAAAAATACGAAAATTTATGTATATTGAAATATGGATTTATTTTTAATGTTATATTTGCTTAAATTCTAGTTTAATCTACGTTTTGGCGACGGCAAACAAAATTGCATCGAATCGCACCAAAAGTAAGGGTGCATTAATGTAAGGTCTTTTTCAGAAATTACTTGGATTAACAATTTAGGGTATCTATCCCGCCTTTGTCGTCATTTTCCGTCACCAAGACATAGGTTAATATAGTATCCCCTTTGTTGGTTTTATTAACAATGCACAGAAGCAACACAAGTGCTATTGGCGAAGAACCTCGTAATTTTGAACCTCGGTCAAGTGATGCTGACGTCACCTAAGCTGGTACCTCCATCTCCAAATTTTCATACCACTCCAACAGGAGGACTTTGAGCTCCGATAGAGTTAACGTGAATCAACCTCGGCTACATGGTGGGTCTTTAGTGGCTTCAGGGCTCGAATTCACGACTCAACGAAAACCGCCGACCGTCGTGACGATCGTGACTATTAGGCTACCGTGGCCACAAGGTCCCCGAGAAAACTTCAGATAAAAACAACACTTGGCGACAAAATTAAGTTTCATTCAGAAAGAAAATAAAAAAAAATTAAAGTATCAAGGTAAAATGATTCAAATTATCCCTCAAATTTTTAAATGTTTAATTCTAGATTTCTATTATCTAGTCATTCTCATGTTATCAGTCGATAATCAGAATATGTATCAAATGACATAAGCATAAAAACATGAATATCTCTTATTAGAAGGAAGCAAATTGTATCATATGGAAGCCGAAAAACTCTCATAATTCGTCAAATTTGACCTATGACTTGTTTACAAACTTTTAGAATTTATGAATGCAATTTTAATCAGTTTGATTTAAATAAAAATATATACCTTCAAAAATTTAAACTATATTATTTATTTGAATTTAATGAAATGTTTCCTTAAGAATGAAAACGAGAAAGAAGTTTACAATTTCCCTTGTTTTAGGTCGAATACAATAAATACAAAACCAACTTCGGAGATAAGGGGAAAAAAATATAAGTTAGTACAAATCATCCTTGCTTTTTATTTTTGTATGTACATTTTATTCCATTCAATGCAAAACAAAATTTTCGATTATTAACTGCATTAAATAAAGTCTCCTTATGGTCAATATTACATTTACTAATTTCAAATGTCTATCAGATAGGGGCCTCTTTCCTCCCTTCCCTTCCAAGAAACAATTTGAAGACTTTTTGAGTAATTTTAGGTGACAATGAAAAAAAAAAAAAAAAAAAAATCGAAAAAGACTACTTTACGCTATTTTTATACTTTTAAAAAATTCAAAACTTTTAGAATTTTGAAAAAATTAAGATGTTATCAATGCAACGATTTATACAGTAATCCAAAAATAAATTAGTGTGTCTCTAACTGAAAATAATTAGGACTCATTAAAACAGTTTTATACGAACATAGTAAGGGGTAAAGTGAATCATCGCATGTACGCCAAATTTGACGATATGATAAGCATCTAACGATGAATAACTAACAATACAACTGATCTATAATTTAAAAAAAAAAGTCGCCAAAATCGCCAACCTGCAACCGGTTAGTAAATTTTTAATAACCATATATTTCCCCTGATAAAACGGCAGTTGAATATGAAAGACCCCAACATGTGGAATATATATATATACATATATATATATATATATATATATATATATATATATATATATATATATATATATATATAAATTAAAACCATTATAAAATAAAAACGAATCACACAACAGATCAGGTGACACAGATGACATAGCTCTACCTTTCTTAAAGACCTTTCGCCGCTCGTCATCCAGGTATTCCATTGTTCACGCTTGTGATCTTTCAATGGTTTATGCAAAGTTGCGTGTAAAAGTTGTAGCATCGAAGTTAAACCATTGGGTATAACAGCAAATCTTAGTATTGTTTCATGCTAAATGATTTTTAGTGTTCTCAGTTTCGTGACTGCGAAACATATCCCACTCTAACAAACTGTGTAGAGTTTGTAGTACATTTGGTTACTTGTGGCACTCATTTTCCATTCACGATATTACTCCATTCTTGTCCACTTACCATTTTCACGAAAATGTACGTAAATGCCTGGTGTTAGTTTTATTTTAGGAGTAGATTTCCTCTTGAAAATAATCATGTGTTTTAACTTTGTCCAATCTGCCATGCATGATAATACTACTATACTCGTAAACTTGATCTCTTTATGGCCTAATACATAGCTACAGTTCTATTGATTATTATATCGAAGTTTATAGGTGTTTCAACCTATTTCCAATATTATAAATTAGAAAATTGTATTTTTGCCTCATACCGCTAAGTCTTGTGGTAATTTCTGAGCAAATTTTGTTTCCTGTCGTTTTACCAGACTTTTTTCTGTTCATGAAACGATTGCATCACTTTAATGATGCGATAAATCATTTTCTTTGCACTGGATCGGGCGGTGGCCACATAATTATATTACTTGTAACAAAATGACAGTTCTGCCATGTTCTCGTACCTATTTTGCAACGTTATTTTCAAAATTTGGCCAGCAAGCTATTTCTTTAATCAAAGAATATTTTTGGCACTTTTTTATACTTTTAATTTGAAGCTTATTTAATATTTCCTTATTTTCGTTCGTTATGAGAATAAGCACACATTTCACAAATTTTACATTGATTACACTTATACTTCAAATTAGTTGAACACACTACACAACGTGCAACGAATTTGTTAGAGGTACATGTGATTTCATGATTAAGGACATGCTTCTATAAGCAGTGCTGCCTGATGCAAGGAAATTAAATGTGTTCCAGATGACGTTAACTGTTCTAAACTAAATTCATAAGCCATTGATTGTTTGAGTATCGTCTAATAGGACAGATATATGCTAAAACTTTAAGGTTTGACGAAAATTTATACTTCGTTTTATCTGAAGGTCGTCTTATCTGCAGTAATATACGGGATATGTAATTATATTCATGACTGGTTTTTTGCTTGCCATTCTTTTGTATTTTTGAATGTATTGTTATGTTTATAGTTTCCCAGTCTTGTATATACTATATTTGGACTTTTAAATTTCTTTTTAAAAGATTCATTGCTTTAAAATGCAGTTAGAAGTATGGGAAAAAATATTTCATCACCTTTACGTTTACAATTATAGAAACAATAGTTTTTGAAATTATTGTTTCTATAACTAGTTTAAAGTGATTCTTTATTAGTGTTTTGCGGTTTGTAAGAAAATGAAGAATGCTTTATTAAAAAGCCAAAGAAAAAAATGAAATATCTGACTTTTACGATTTCGAATGGTTTCGGTACGATTAATTATGTGTATTCTTACCTAGTTTGAGAAATAAAATCGGGAATAATTAGAAACTTCTTGGATTAAACGTTATTTTAATTAAGATAATGGATAAGTGGGAGCATAATAGAGAAAACCAGAGATAATCTCAATTTCGAAGGTGATTACACAAGGGCACAAGAAATGAGAAGATTGGCGATATACATATGGGGATAATATCGCTGTTAATGAAAAGAAATTTACATGCAATTAATATTTTACAAAAAATATTGTTTAATAAATTTTTTTATGATAATCCTCCAATTAAAGCTCGTCAAATAAGTAACGATATTTAAATCTAACACTTCATTTTAACATTCTTTGACCCCCCCCCCCTCCTTTCACTTGTGGTTTCATTGATCCGAAATCTCTTCCCTGACTAAACTTTGATCACCCGAGACGACATCTTCTCTCTGCGGCAGACTAGCCCCTGTACGACGGCAACTCATTACGCCCTGTGCGGGGCAAGCGAATCGATAAAGAGAGTGAGGAGGATTGCCCTCTGCGAGACATCTGTCGCGAGAGAAGGCTCTACAATAGCTCCCTTAATATAGTACCGTGGTTTTTTATTGCCATTTGATGGCTGAAGGCACGTAAAAAATCGGGGCTTGGATTTGGGAGGATTGATTAATTGTTCTTAATGATACATGACTTAGGGTCGAATGACCAATATCTTTGAACACGAATAAATTCAAATGCCTCATCTTACCCTGAAAACAGCCGAGATAAATAAATCCAGGTTTTCATTTTATGCGAAATAATAGGATCAATGTAAATACGAGAGGAGATTGATGAAAATAGGAGACAGCATGAGATTGGAAAAATATTTAATGTTACTGTAATTTGTCTTATATATTGAAAATGAAAAGGGCAAAATCTAATTAGTTGCGACAAGTAAATAATAATAAGCTATTTTTTTCATGTAAGTTTTCGAATTCATTGTAACCCAAAATTGATATTAAATTAAATGCTTATAGACCCAAAAAAAGTACCCTACCACCAAATCTCGGAGATGACGATGACTGCATTTTATATGATGTCGATGATTCCTGGCTCATGGATGCAGTGGACCAAATGGAACATTCTAACTTGAAGCAAAAGAAAATCCGTATTCGACCTTAGCTTATTGTGTTTTACTCTTTTATCTGTTTTTACTCTGATCTGTTCACGCTTTTATCCATTTTAAACTGTGATTTTCTCTCATATTTATTACCATTGTTTTTAATTTTCTTCTAATTGGTCCCAATAGGATTTTAAATTTTACCTAAGTGCAATGTGTTAACCACTTTTTATGTATCACCTGGTTTGGCGCAGCATAGCCATATCTGGCTCTTGCGCCATAAAATTCTAAAGTAACTCACTCACTCATTCGAATTCATTGTTAAAAATCCTGTCGTTTTAGAGAATCAAATCTCTTCATATACAAATACAGTGGTATTCCTTTATCAGGAATACCACTGTAATTGTATACGAAAATAAATTTACTTTTCATCGATAGTTACTTTGAAGGTAACATTAAAAATTAATTGTATTAATTGGTATGTAGAGTGAAATATATATATTTTGATAAGTAATATGAAAGAGACTATTCCACAAAGTGACGCATAATGAATATTCAGTAGATATCGAAACTTTAAGTATTCAGAACATATATAAATGTTCACGTTTTTTCAGATGGTTTGTGATAAATTAAATTTTTAATGTAGTCACATATACACCTTTAACACGACACTATTGATAATAAAATAAATTTACTTACCCTGGGAAGTATAAAGAAGAAATCCTGTAATTATATCTGAAAATATTTCATCCTCTGAAACGGTAAAATTTTTTTTAACCATAAGTTCGAAAACTTACACGAAAGGAAAATAATTTATTATTAACTAGTCGCAACTAATTATATTTTACCCTTTGTATTTTCAATATATGCAACAAGTTACAGTAGCAGTACTTACACATCATTCTTTTATAAAATACTACTTATAGGTTATTAGTAATATCTAATATATACATTTTTGTAAAGACTGTTTGTTAGACCTTAATTCAAATCCTTGGTTCATGTTAAAGGGTGAAAACTCTTGGTCACATAGGACTCAAATGGTCGACGATCCCCTGGATAGTGTGGATATTCGCCGCATGGACTGGTTAGTTAGATCTCCTGACCTATTGAGCATGTCCGGGACGATTTTGTGAAGAAAATTGCATCTCACCATCATTCTCAGAGAACCATCCCAAAGCTAAAAACTTGTTAGCTGCAGGAGTGTGATTGACTGCCATAGGAACTCCTCAACTTCCTCCTGTCCAGTAATATGCCGTCATGCTGTTCGATTTGTCTGTCTACGAGAGAGGGACCATACTCCACATTAGAAACATTTTCAGTTTGATATCGCAGCATGGATTTTATACACACACATGCCCCCCCATATATATATATATAATACAAACACTCTCAGTAAAGGAGATTTTGGATATTTACGGATTTATCGCCTTTTTACCCCACCACTACCCCTCTGCTACGCATAGATATTTACACACGCACGTTTATCTTTGCTTTGGAGAATTTTTTCAACATTTTTGGGTCTGCAGCTAGTTAAAAATAAACAAAACACTTTTCATACTGATATGCCATTAACAATTAAAATTTATTATATATAGTTGATGGATTTCCAGGAGCACATAAGCTTAGCGACTTTTGATCTCCGAATTTGGTATATTTTTGAACATTGCTCAGAACTGCATATTTTATGATATTAAAGAAAATTTTACATTACAATTTGGAAGGAAAAAAGATAATTGAAGTATAATATATATATATATATACTATATTAAGTTTAAGAAGTTTAATCAGAGAAAATTAAGTTAAGGATAGTAGCATGGAATTGGTAGCTAGGCAGGAGAAGGGTGTATTGTAACTTTTGCTCTCAGCACAAGAAGGTAGCAGAGTATCATGTCAGTGGTCGTCACTTGACCAAGGTTCAAAATTACGAAGTCCGTCGCCAATAGCCCTCGTGTTGCTTCTATTAAGACGTTAAATAAATCTAAACAAAAACTAAACTAAATTAATCATGTCAGTGGTTCGGAGGAAGGACTAAAATGAGATATTAAGAAGGATATTTCGTGGTCTCTTAATATTGGGATCAGGATTATGATGTGGAATATCTTGTAATGATCTATTGCTGATATTTGAGGTGCTCTCAACGAATTTAAATGTATTTTTTTTGCATGGAATTTCTGATAGATGGGAAATTAATTGCGTTATATAGATCAGAATTTTTCACCTACCAGTTGACAAAGATCTGTCTAATGATGTGGTTCAGGGATCTTTCTAGTTTATTGATATGGGTTTTTGTTGCAAAATTCCAAACTGGGCAGGTATAAGTTACAATAGGTCTAAGAATCAGAGCGTAGATAATCATTTTGTTTTTTCCTAGTTATTTTCAAATCCCTTATATTTAAGGGGTAAACTTGATAGAATTTATTATATTTATTAAATATGACAGATTCGTGCATTATAATGGTTCTCTAGATATTATAATTATTTTTTAATTGTTTAATTTGTTACATAAAATGTTATTAATATTTTTTAATGTATTATATTTTTCTGTCCCTTTTTCAAAATAATTTTATTAATCACTAAAAGGGATATTGTTTTCATTGATGTAAAAATTCTTTAGTTGATCCTATATCAAAATTTAATCGTAAAATATTCTCTTACTTTTTTAATATGTTATTGATATTTACGTAAGAAAGAAAATTTTAAATATAAGTTAGATGAAGTCAAGAAATTAAACTTAAATAAATAAAATCTCTTCAGATGTATTTTTTTATTTTATTTAATATTCAAAATAAGTTTTATTAAAAAATAAGGATTTTATTCTACATTCTTCTTCGTTGAGTAGTTTCAATTTTTATTTTTCAAATGATTGTTTGTGAAACAAATTTTGTTTCTTCGTTAAGAACATCAACCAACATAACTGTTGAATTGATTAATTGATTATTGATTATTTTATTAATAGGGAATTTAGAAGCAACTCGAGGGCTATTGGCAACGGACCCCGTAATTTTGAACCACGGTTAAGTGACGAGGACGGCATTTATTGACGATGGACTTTGCACTTATGAGACTTGGTCAAGTGTCAAGAATCGCGCAAAAGCTGGCGCCCCACTGCCTAACTTCCACACCATCTCATCGCGAGGACTTTGGTCTTAGAAGTCGAGGATCAATGCATAAATCGTATTAACGCTTACAAATTATAAAGATGGAAGCTTAGAAGGGACGTAAGAATACAATATTACAAAACTAGAAATGGGATAGATTTTAATCGATTTTATTTTTTTAAAGTGGCAATATACTATGCACATGCAATACAAATATTTTCAGAATAAAAGAACCGAATATCTAACGAGCTAATAGATGCGAGTTAACGGCTTGGATAAAATTTAGATGGGAAACATATTTCACCCTTCGTTAGTATTAAATATATTAATTCTATATGAAAAATGGAAATGTGAATTTTTATCTTCTAGAGACAGTTGGGAAAATACTAGTTAATAAGCAGGATAAAAGATAGCACACAAATAAAGAAGAAAACTGACCAAAATACAAGATGTATCAGAACTAATCAATAATGATTCAATACAATTAAAAATACAAACAATAGGTTTATATATCATATCATAACTGATGATTGAATAAAATTAAAAAAAAACCTAGAAAATAACTTAGAATGTTACTAAATAATCAGAAAATTATATGCCTTGGGTGTACTAACTAAAAATAGTAATCAAAAGAGTATTTAGATACTCGTACGTAACTTTTTGAAACATTTTGTAAATATTCCTCAATAATATATTGGGTTTTCTTTAGCGTTTTAGAAATAGTTTTCCCTAGAATTTCATAAAATATTCCAAACATTCCACCTTTCCTCATGTTAAGTAAAACGCCTTGGACGTCTTGCAAGTGACTTGTTTGTAATTGGTCTTCTTGTAATTTGAAAAAGTTTTATGATCTCTGTAGAGATTGATTTACTTTTAATACTTCACCTGTTTTCCTTTAAGGTTTTCTAGGATTCCAGTGATTCTAATATCAACAGAAATTTCAGAAGTTTTTCAATCCATTTTAGTAATGCAGCTCTTAAACACCAAACTCTTTGAGGTTCAAATGAAACTTCAAACTTCATTTGAGGTTAGAAAAGTTTTTATCCAGTTAATCTGCTAAGATTGGATAATTAAAACATATGTTTCCATAACGTCTCAATATTTTTTTGATCACTAATTTCACTTAGTACAGGAAGGGTTACAATTTTATAATTATTTAACAGTATTTTAAGTTAATTTCAACTTTTTACAATTTTATTTCATTATCAGATATAACATGCAAGATAAAGATTTTGTTAATATAAAACAGGTGATTTTTTTTTTTTTTTTTAAATTTGAATATTTGTTTTTTGTTCAATGTTATTTTGAGCCACTGTATATTTTCTTAGCTTTTGATCAACGAATTCCTTCAGTTTCTCTTTAGATTTCTAACACACCCTTGAACAGATATCTTTAAGTGTGAGTTTAACAAAGGTTGTAGTTGGATATATAAAAAAAAATACAAACATGGCACAAATGTATATAATTTCAGCGAAAATATTATCAATAATTTTGAAAAATCGTAATTTGGTTATTAAGCTTTTTGAAAGTGTTGGAGAAGATCGAAAACGATTCAAATCCTTAAAATCTGATTCGATCGATGAAGGAGTATTGGAAATGGAGTCAAAACGATACGAGACAAGAACATGCCACGAATGGGTAAAATGACTGAATATGCTACATTTTTAGTAAATTTGTAAATTATATACTCATTTGTTCATTTTCTGAAAAAAGATTCTTAGATACTTCAATGTCTTAAGTTTTTTCCCTTAAAAATTATACATAATTGTTTTTAAAAAGAATATAACGGAAAATTCTCAATATGTAGTTCTGTAAATCGAAATTTCTATGAATCGATTTCCCCCCCAAATACCTCGATGTATAGAGGTTCGATACACACACACACTCACATACTTACAGTATAATTCAGAAAATAGCACAACATATAGCAATATAAGAATATAAATCATATATTCGATACTATTAATTTACAAATAATTATATATTAATAGTATAGAATATTAATATATAATTACATTAATATTCGATATAATAGTGGTATTTTATATATCACACACCACTATAACACGAGATATATAAAATACCATTGAAATACGCAAGGATTCTTTTCCATGAATCATTAAAAAACCAAAATAATATTTATACAAATCAAATAAAAAAAAATTTATAAATAATTAAACAATCTAAAATTTTAAAACCTAAGAACCCAAGACAAAAAAATTTTTATTAAAGAACCAGACAATTTATAAGAGAAAAAGCTAAATGAAAGAAAAGCGAAATTGGAATGGATAATGGAAATAATACAATTTATATTGTTCCACAGTTTGGAATGGAATAATGTGTGTTTTTAACGTTATTACTGATCAAACCATCACATTTCAGTGAATTACAGAATAAAAAAATATGGTAACAAACCAGAAATCAGCAAATTCAGAAAATCAACCATAGAAAACAGAAGAAAGATAAACATAGTAATCATTTACAATTTAACTGCAAACATCCAAAATACACATAAATAAATATCGAAAATATTATAAAACTATTTAAAAGTCTAAATAAGAACAGAAGTATTAACTGAACCAAATATTAATAAGAAAACAGTAAGCATTCTAATGCAAAATGCAATATAAAAAAATTACCAATGATATGTCACCTGAAATAATGTTGAAACATTTCAAATATTAAAAAAATGCAGAAATAATTTAATTATCCAAAAATATAAAACATTTTTTAAGAAAGTGTAAATAAATATAAGAAATAAATATTAATTTTAATAAAATTTTAAAAACACATAAACAATACGCATGATCTTTCTCTCTCTTACTACTTCTGCTCCATAAAAGAACTAACCACCAAAGTAAATATTTATTGATTTAAATAGACCAAAATGGTTTCTTTTTCTTGCTCAAAATTTGTAAACAAAATTTAAAAAAGCAACATTGTTCAACTTTAAAAAAAATATATATAAATAACATCCTTGAAAAAGAAAAAAATATATCGAAACAAAATTATAAAAAGACACCATCTAGACAGAAAAACTATTTATTGAAGAAACATAATATGTGTGTAATAATATATATGTACATAAACATAATACATATCTGTGTGAGTAATAAATCGTACAATTAAATTTGATTAATTCCCTAATTTCCTATACTTAACTATCACAAAGGGATGCTCATTTTATTTCCTGATACAACTCCATGTAATCTTTTAATTTATTCGATCACGCACGGGAAATCTGCATAATTTAGTATAATCCCATGCTTCGAAGTAGTAGGGATAATCCATACTGACAGTGAGTTTCCATATAAAATAACTAAATATAATACCGCGTGATTTCCGAATAATTCTTGCATTTCGTCTTCGTCTGTTCAGTATCTTTTCTCTTGTGGTTAGGCGGCAGCCTATCACTAGTAAGGGAATCATGGGACGTGATGGCGTGCAGAGTTGATCCTTCTCCAGATTCGACCATTTGAGCACTGTGCATATACAGGTTAGAGACTGAAACATACAAGCAAAATAAAACACGTAAAAAATGACAGACAATAGAAAGAAAAGTAACAGAATTAACAAAAATATATACATAATGAGAGAAAAAAATAAGATCATGATTATGTTACAGATGATGACCACAACTCCATGTTATCCGCAGTAGTTGAAATCACAATAAAACCTTAATTAAACCTTTTCAACTTTTTTCAACACTATACCGCTCATGTGATTTTTTGTTATATATATAATATCATTAAATGATTTGATAGCTTTAGTTGATACACATTTAAGTTATAAGACAATCGTCTTTATACATTGTAATATTACTGACATGTTGATCAAAAGTTATCTTCAGTGGAAAGTAATAAAAGTTCAAACACTTACAGTTTTGTTGTTGACACCGATGTCGAAATCACTGAAATATTATCCAAAAATATCACTTATGAAATATTTGAAATCGAACTTACGCACACACATATATATAGAGTGTGTCATTGAGATGAGGAAACAGATGACACAGGAATTAAGTTTCCGGAACTTTTGTGTTCACAAAAGTTAGAAAAAAGCTGTAATCATTCCAGAATACTTTGCACTCAAACTTCTTAAGAAATTCTCGGACTACATGCACTTCAAAGCTCCACAAAGATTCTGCTCAACTTCTAGGGCAGTTTTCGAATACGCGATTTAGTCCTAAAAGGTTTATTTCGCTCTATTGAAGATTTATTTTCGAATTCAGACCTATTTTTCAAGGCACGGAGCCCCATTTTGTTGTAGTAGGATACATTATGATAGAAGAAGGGTATTTTATAATATTAGGAAAGAGTAACATTTCAGGTCTACCACCGCGACGTGATTCGCAGTCTCTATCAGTCCGAAAGTTTTAATCCGTTCATGTTCAGATCCGGGAGCATACAACGCAGATCTACTCAGTAGTATAAACCGCTGCCAGATTAACTTAATTTAAAATTGGTTTGTGTAGCCATTTCAATTCTTGATAATCCAGCCTATTCTGTTTTAGATTTAGATTCGAGAGTAACGCGTGTCCGGGTTAGGACCATAAAAGAAAATAAAATAGGTCTGGAATTTTGAGGCTACTGTAAATTATCTGGGGATGAGAAACGAAAGAGCAGCCAATTCTTTTGTTTCTGTTATTTTGAGTGATTGGGGGCATTCTGATATCGGTTTCCTATGAAATCTGCTCTCTCTGTTCATGTGGTTGAAACAAATTCTTAACTGTTTTGATGAATGCGAAATTCGTCAAACCGCTTATTTACTCGTACTCTTTTCGTCTGTCAATCTGTTCATTTTTTAAGCACCATAATGTGTTCATCTGTTCATCAGGAGTACATTTTTCTTCTTTCGCTCTGGTACAGTGTCGAATTAGTACTTTTATTAGGTATTTAACTGATCGAAAGGTTATTCTAAAAATGATGCGATTATTTTTTACATATACTTGTAAATGATTTGAAGCTTATGAATTAGAATTTTTGTTTTGTCAGATGAGAATGAGAATACGTACAAAATAAGTCTTTAAAATTAAAAATTTCAATTAAATAATTGCTATGTTTCTTATATAAAATATAAATAAGTGATCGGGATGCTCTCATTTTAAAATGTTATTTAAATTTATGTATTTAAAAGATTAATTTATAATAAAAACATTTTCTTAAATGTATTTTTTTTTTCAATATACACTTCAACATGTATCTGACTTTTTTTTAAATATGCATTGAAAAAAAGTACCAGTCAACATCAATAAATAAAATGTCATGCAATATATTTTATTCTGAATACATATTATTTTACACAAAACTTTTCATTTTCTTTATGAATAAATAAAATTGTTTTAAAAAGTGTTTATTTATATAACTCGCATTGTATATATATATATGCATATACTGCATATTAATAAGTATGTGAAAGCTAAATAACTAAGCTATATTCATTTATTTTAAACTCAGATTTTTCTTTCTGGTTAATAATTTTTTTTTCACAGTTCAATCTTTAAGAGCAAAATTGAAATAAATGTCAAAATAGAATACTATTTATTTGAATAGTGATATAAGTAATTATATTTTATAAATAATTCCACAAATTGATAAAAATGTTTTTATCGCATGCTCGGTGTGCTGTAAAGTATCATTTTTCTTTCGACCCCAAAGCTATGTTAAACTATTTATTCATTATTATTAAAAGTTAAATGAATTGTACATTTATATGCCCTTCTCCTTCTGAACCAATCTAATTATTTTGCAATCGGGTAGATTTTATTCATAGTTATAGGTAATAAGTAATATATCTAATTCATTTTTAAATGATGCTAATCAAAGTAGTTTTACGATTTCTCTTCTTGTAATCATTTCTTATATTATTTGCATATAAATGATATTAATTTATTTGGTTGACTATTCCAGTGATAATGTTCGAGTTCCAATATATCAGTTTTATCACACACACAAGAATAGAATGAAGAGAAGTTATTTCAAAAAGATCAGAGATAGAAAGAAGCTATTCAACGAAGAGAACAGTTTTTCTCGTTCTTCAAATTAATTCTGTTTGAGTCTACCCGTTTACATTGAGGGAAACAAACAGTTCCGATTTTATTTTGAAGCACTTAAAATGAAATGATCAGTTCTTCTAGACCCAGAATTTTAGAATATTTCCAGATGCGGTCGTAACAATTGCATTACTTAGTAAATTTGCTTTGTGAAAAATTGAATTTTATTCGCTGAACATGCGCCAAAAAACAGATCTGATTCAATCTATTGTTACAAAAGAGTTTTTGATATTACTTTGTCAACAATATGAAAAAGTTGTAATCTCTTTTATTACTATGAGCTGGACGTATTTTAGCTCATGCTAGATTAATTCAACTGAATGATTTATTTTAGAATGACATTTTAGAATAATTTTTTTTATTTATGTGAAAATATTATTTCATATTTTTTAATCAAAATTACATAGAAAAGTTTTAAAAAAACAAAATTTTAGTGTAAAATGTACTCAAAATGAATTCATAATAATTAAATGGAAATATAGTAGATTCCTTGTATAGTAATCTAACGGTAGAAGGCGCTTTTGTCAGCATGAGAATATTAAGAGTGTGGCTGTTGAATCATCTCACATTCGAGGGATAAAAAACTTGAACGCATAGAATGTGTTCTCTTAAGGGTGAATCACCCTGAGAAATATGTTACCTCAGTAAAGAAGCTATATTATTTAAATGCATAGCAAGAGAATGTTAATTGTTGGTGAAGTGTCATCCTGATATGTCGTATTGTCCCTTGTTTAGAGTTTAATTTAACTTTATCTATTTCAACGAAGGGCTTCAAACGCTAAAAAAGAAATAAGAAGAAACGAGATGAAACGAATCAGATATAATCAAAATTGAATGGCATAATGACATCGAAAAATGATCAATTTAATCTTATTATTTGAAAATACTTAACAACAAGCATTCTCTTGTTCTTTATCATAGCTTCCTTAATGTAACTATCGCTTTGAGTACATACGTCATGAAACGTATAAATATCTCTAAGAGCTTCATTGTTTTATCCGTTCCTATGTTTGTCCTTTTGAAGGTGTTCCTGCCATTATAATAAATGCTTCTGTAGTAAAACTATATTACCTAAGTAAAGCATGGAATTCTTTAAAGATGTCTTCTCTTAGCACTAGAAACGTAATCTAAACTCATACATTTTTAGATCGAATAATATTTCCCATATTAATATAAGTTCATGAGATTAAGTAACGTAAAAATCCTCCATATAAATATCATTCTTCATCTTTAAAATTTAGGAACATTACACAAATACGTAATTTTAAAGCTTTAAATAAGTAGTTAAAACACCATTTGTCATTTAACTAGGTTATGATAGACCACAATTATACGACACTAAAGTTAGGGTAGAGATAGTTGTTGCAAGGTATGCATAGACAAAATGAAGGCTTTGGATTATTGAAAGTGAGATAGGATCGTCTGAATAGGTCATTTGTTCCAATGGTGTTTTGTAGTTTCTTTTGTACCACCTGTAGAACCAGTTCGAGAAAAAGCAAACCACCCTTTAAGACACCTGCCTTTGACATCCTTGCATCGATAAAGTCTCCGAGAAGATACCATACCTAATCATCATGATTGCATTATAAAATTAATCAATATGATTATGTGGGTACCATTTCTGACGATAGCAGGTCATTCTTAGAAGTCTTGCGTATAACTTTAACAGGCTTACGAGATATTAATGACATTCGGCGATTGTTTCACCGTATTCTTCATGGGCTATTGCCAAAACATAATGCCAGGTACTGTACAATTCAGATGTCTCTGGATTACTAAAGTTCTGTTCAAAATTTTTGTTGATTAATAGACCTTTCGCCAGTTGAACGGGTTTGGAATATAATTTCTTACATATTTGGTTACTGAAAAACAATCAGTAATTATAACAACAGTTTAGAAGTATCTTTCAAAATCTGTCGCAGGATATACATTTCTATCTTTTCCTCCCCCTATCCATATTCAAACATGAATGGAAGATGAGTGAAAGTTTCATTAATTATTAACTGTTGTATTTAATGTGCTATTATGTATTTTATAGCTTTGAAATTGAAAAAAAATTCACTACTCCTGTACGTATTTTATGCGTATTTAACTTTATTGAAAACTAATCCTTTATAATTATGAATACATGTGTACAATTTCGATTGATTTTATAATGTTTGAATAATTAAATTTTCACTCGAAAATTCGTTTATCAAAGCTTAATATAACTAATGGGATCGATTATTGTTACGTTTAGATCTTGCGCCATATCCTGCGATTCAATATTAACCCGGGAGGTTTCAAAGTGTCATTTAATTTCATACAACCAACCAATCTTACATTCAGAGATTTAGAAAAAAAAAAAAAAAAATCGTACAATACACATATTGACTCACTCAATTTCATCTGATTCTGAAAAATAATTATTAATTATTACTCTCTCTCTTAAATTTAACCATTAAGTAAACAGATATATCAATAAATTTGTAGTTAGTTTTCTTCTATTGAATAAACATTTGACATAAGTATCTTCATTGTAAAAGATGCTTCGAAGAATTCTTTACTCACATTAAATTACATTTAAGGCAATTGACTCATATAATCCTTTGATCTCATCCGCAGTTCTGAATAATTTTCACTTTATTTTGCTTGAAATGTGTGCAATTTTACTCAAATTGCAATTGATAATTTAAAATATTTAGACGCAAGATTTTTTTTTGAAAGACTCAAATGAGTAATAAAAATAGATTAATTTTCTTTCATTTTCTTATTAAAAAATTTGATTCTTGTAACTTTGTGTTTTTTTTTCATGTTTAAAAACAGTTATATTTTTGAAGGGTCACAAAAGGGTGACTTTCTCCCTTCCCCCTCTTTATATATATATATATATATATACGTGTGTTTAGTGATATTCCGCATCAAGTTTAATAAACTTATTTCCAAGGATTAAGTTTTTAATGTTTGAAAAAGGAACAATTTCAGTAACATTATATGAAAAAAAAACGCATCTCAAATATTACTTTAATGTTTATAAGCTAACTCGCGTCGCTAAGTTATTGCTCACTTAATTTTGAGAGTTCCTTCATAAACGGTTTAACAATTATCAGTTATATAATTTTAAATTTCAAGTTCTTTGGAAAGAATTATTGTGCTAAAAATTCATTTTACTAGAATATTTCAATCAAGAAATTGAAACGTACGGTTTAATATAAGTTAAATTATACATGATATACATATATCAGTATATAAAAAAAATTCTGATATTAGTATTTACGTGTGGATGTTTTGAGCTTGCAAATACAAGTGTTAGATGACTCATGGCGACATCTATCGGCAATAAAAAATGTATTTTATTAGTTGCTGTTTTCCTATTATAATTAATGATTTCATGTGAAATATTTAATATTTTTTAAATGCAACGAATATTCAAATAAATAAATAAACAAACAATAAAGGCAGTTTCTAATAAAAATAATCAGGTCTTCCTATCTCAATTAAAAGGCCGTACAACCAAAGGAAGGTGTCATTTTAAAATAATAAATATATTGTAGATTTTCTAAAAAAATTTTAAAATTAGAAATATATGTAGGGAAAAAGGAATAGGAATACTAAATTAAAACTATTTTGAATAAAATATGTTGCCTAACTCTTCTTGATCATTAACACTTTTAAATATAGTATGCATATTGTTACTCGAAGCACCATATCACTTTTGGTGTACCAAATTATTTTTCAATTTTTTTATCGTTTGCTTCAATTTCAATTTGCCACTCAAGGGGCTATTGCATTAGTTGGGTAATTTTTTGCATACGTGATCCCTTTTCAATTCTTTATAGTTTGCTACAGTTTTAATAACATTTAGCTTAAATATATTCAATTTAATAATTTATCATTGCCTTTAATTTAAAAATAGGTAAAGTTCACTATTGTCCATTTCTCGATATTCCATCATTTACTTTAATTCTCATATTTAATTGAGTAATTTAATAATAATTATAAAGAGAATCTGACCTAGGATGGCTAAATCTGTTCTTTGCAAAACTCTACATAAAATCCCCCCCTTTTTTACTTATTTTTGTTTTTTATTTGATACAAATAAATTTCCACAGATTAATTTGGTGTAAATACTGATTTCTGTCCAGGACAATTAATTTCTCTCAAGAAGGGCCTATTTTCTATATTTTACGGATGCATCCTAAAATGAGTATGGCTGTAATATTGACTATCAGTTACCTTCTAAAATTAAGAATTTTTTAGGTTCAGAAAGAGGATTGTAATTTCAGCATTTTCGGATTAAAATTTAGTAGAATCATAACATGTAGATTCTTCCTTTGACTATCGTGAAAACAACATATATCATAACGTCGTCACGGTTCAAAGGTACGTGGGAAAAAAAAAAATTGTGACTACAGATTCCTGCGTCGGTTTTGAAATGCGAACAAAGAATGGGCGTGAAAGACAAATTTTTCGTAGAATTTCACCAAAGAAAAAGGAATACATCCTGTGTTTTTTAATGTTGGTCGTGAGAAAATTCCATCGATACAAATGCTTTTCAAGCATCAATGCTTCAAAAATAACCAAAAAAAGTGTCATTAATCGGTTATTTATACGATCTCTTATGTCTAGAAGTAATATTTACAAAAAGTGCAGAAACGATCTTTTTTTTTTTTTACTTTCTGTTTTTCCCCTTCAAAAATTAGTGTGTTTGGGTTTCGCACGAATTTTTTTCAGACATTCAAACAACCACTCCATTTTTGCTGCTGTATTAGACACAGCAGAATTGTAATTGCGGCTTAGGAAGAGAGAAAATAGAAGGATCATTGGTCACACTTTAAGCAAATTTGATAAACGTATTTTGAATACAATGGAAATAAATATATTTCGGTACATAAATGATCCCTATAATTACTTTTGCTTATAAAAACGCTTATTGTTATTTAACATTTTTAATATATTGATGAAACGTAATTAACTGTTGAAATTATGCATCACCTCTTAAATTATATCCATTGAAAAGATTTTTAATTATATCTCGTATTATGTGAAAAATTTGTTTCACTTTAATAATAAATAATACAATTTTTTTTAAAAAAATGCAAATTTCATCATTTTTAACTAAGAAACACCTTAATTGCTTAAGAACTTCTTCCTTTTCAGTTTTAGATATAAAGCAATTGCTGAAAAATGTCTTAATTATTATTGAACTTTACATTAAATAACAGTTGCCATTTTACGAGCATTGTTTATGCGTAAATTTCGAATAGTAAAAACGTTAACTGCAAAGAATGAGATGTCAGAGAACTTATAATTTAAATTAAACTTAATAAAAAAAATTAACCATCGTTTGTTAGACATTTATTTAAATCAAGATTTTAAATAAAAGCTATTTATACAAGAATTCATGTTTATATATTTTAACAATACAAATGAAGGGGGAAAAATCTTAATTTGCATTTATTAAATTTAGGCTGTAATAAAATATCGAAGCTTATTACTCTTAAGTGAATAAAGACAAGTATTTTGCATTTTTTTTTCTTTTAATAAATACGGGCTTATTTTTGAAAAGTACATTCGTTATATAAGTTATTTTGTAAATTTCCTATTCAATCAGATAATTGTATATACAAATAAAACTTTCTCTAAAATAATGATTAATGGATAATAATATTGTAGCATTTAGATTATATTTAATTTTTTACAAAAATCGACTTTTAGTTAATCTTATTGTATTCTGATTATAATTTTTGACATCAAATTATTAGCTTTTAGTAATAATAGTTATTTTTTACATTTACTAGGCATGTTTTAAATTTTCCTTTGAAAATCTTTTTAAATGATTGGTCTATTTCCTACTGTAGTGGATAAATCTTGTGAAGAGCATTAGCCCTCGCGTGTTTGCTTCTAGTGCGATGGTAATAAAACCGAACCAAACCGGAAGTAACTGAAAAAACTCTTATCAGCAAACCCCCCTAGAAGGTTTAATAGAAGTATCCACAAAATAAGAGTAGGAAATTAGGGCGCACATACTGAAGTCGAATAAAAAATTTTGATGCTTAAGTATAAACGTATAACTCTGCGATTTTTAATTTTTTACGACCCTTTTATGGACATCAATTTGTCAAAGCTGGGGGATAAGCACAAAACCTTTATGTGTGCGTTTGTCAAATCATACCTTAAATTTAATTTAATCTACAACAAAAAAAATCTTGAGAAGTTGTAGTTTAAGAAGTCGTAATTATAACATTTTTTATTATTATTGTTAAAGATCTTATAAAAAACTTTTTGTTGAATAATTTGTTCACGACACTTTTTATAAAGAAAGAATTAATGCATGACTTAAATACATTTATAATTTTAATTATTATTTTTAATTAACTAGTGCTTAGTATTACCTAAAATTTGTCTTTGGCTTCATTTTAGAAAAAATAGATTTTATTTATTACGGACAAAATTGATTCGCACAAAGATAATAAGTAGTGTTTTAATGCCTCGCGCTTCCTTTTTTTCTCTACGATTACTAAATAATTCATCTTTACGAAATATATTTGAAACGAAACAGTAATAAATTGCACATTAGTCTTTTAAATGCTTGAGTGGGAAAAATGAACAGTAATTTTTGATACACTCTTTGAATTTCACATTTATTACTATTCTTCGTACTGTGCATTCTTAAAATGTTCAGTACGGCCCTATTCAAAACAAGCAGATCTCTTTTCAAGCTCAAAAAATGCTGTACCGAGATAGAAAAAAAAATACACACTATTTATTTGCAATAAACAGTTAACATTTAAAAAATAAGATGATTGTAATTTGATTATTTAAAATTTTAGATTTTAATGTAGTTTGTATACTTGCATTAACTTAAGTATTTAATTAATTTCTCGTCATTTCTTATATATTTCTTCTCAAACAAAGAATACTTTTTTTTTTTACTGAAGTTGATCTTATTCGCGGAACTCTTGTGATTTTCTTGCAATGAAATTTTCGAACAATAGTAACTATAGAGTTATAAAAATAAGTAACCAGTGATGAGGTAAATAATATACACGTATTGTATAAAGTTCAAAAAAGGATCGTTATACTAATTCAGATAAGTATTCTTAGATCAATTAAAACTGAATTGTTTGTTTTATTACTCTATTAATATATTACACTATTATATTAAACAAATAGAAAAAAATTAACGATATAGGTGTATATCTTATTGCATGAGGACAGTAAAAATAAATCTGTACAAAAGTTCTTTCACCTAGAAAGTGGGGTCAATATTATAATAGTTAATAGCATTTCAAATTACTATAGAATTCAAATTTTTCTTCTTTACTTTCGAGGACTTGCAGTAGACGCTGTTTCCAGTCGTGGGTTCATGTCCTGATTTCACAAAAGACCCTCCGGGTAGCAGGGCAGATGGACATTCAATCTAATCGAGGCTCACAGTCCTCCTGGGAGCGTGCTGTGGAAGTTTGGAGAGGGATGTGTGAACTCAGGTGTCACCCTCGTTACATGGCTGAGGTTCAAAATTAGGAGCTCCTTCGCCAGTAGCCCTCATGTTGCTTCTAGTGTGGCGTTAATAAAACCAATCAGTCAATCTTGTTACGTCTCATTACGACACAGATAAAAAATAATCACAACCGTGGCATTAATTGTACACCACTGCATAGTATTTTTCAGGGCTGTAAAATCAACCGAGTTTAAGTAAATCTTTAAGTTGAGAATTAAATAAGCGAGTTTATTAGCAAAGTACGTCGTCAACAACATGTTAAATGTTTTTATTATCAAACTTGGAAATAATAGACAAGAATTTTTTTTCTCTCTACATCTCCCTCAATAAAAATTATTTCTGTAATTTAATTGAGTTCATGTGGTATATAAAAAGATGAATGATGTACGAAAAGTGAGGAATCAACCCAGGCGTTGGCTTAATAGCCTAATCCTGACTGACGTCAGCAGCTATCTATAGTCTATAAATTTATAGTTTAATTTTCCAGAAAAAAAAAAACTCTTCAAGTAATGAAGCACCTTCTTTGTATGTAGTCTTCTAAAAAATCGTGATAATTTTTAAAAGTTCTCATTGTAGAGGGCAAAAATGATATCACTGTTATTATCTGAATTCGTATGTGGGAGTGTTGGGTCACCTATGAAACTAAAGCAGCATCTATGAAGCCTACTAACTAAATTACATAACCTTTTCTCCATTAAGCTAAATCATGTTCAACCGCTGATATGCGTTAGTTCGAATTATTCACGAATACTTTATTTCTTCACAAAATGGTTGACGGGATCAACGTTCCCGTACACGAGACCTTTTCTTAACATGGCCGACTCCTCTAAAAAGTATAAAATTTCTAAACCAAAAGATACCGAATTGATACAAGAACTTTTAGAAATTATCGAATATTTGTTAAGTAATGACGATGATAGAATTCCATTATTTGAACTTGAAAGTTCACATGAAACAGATTATGTACAAGAAGTTGAACTCCTTGAAGTTAAAAAACTAATGCTATTGAAAAATGTCAGTCCAGGAAAACTTAATGATCCAAGCTATCAACATACAGGGGGTGGACAAAAATATGGAAACACCTTGTAAAATGCATGTTTGAAAAGAAAGATTGATTTTAATGAAATATGTAGGTGGCGCCTGCGTTTTTGACTACTAACGCCACCTATACAACTTCGTAAATGTGCTAAACAGTTCAGTTGTTGTCGGAGTACTGTTATGTGAGGTTGTCATTGCATTATGTCAGAGTTAACAGACTTCGAACGTGGGCAAATTGTTGGAGCACGTATGGTAGGTGCTTCCGTAAGCAAGGTAGCCAAGGTGTTTAGTATTTCAAGAGGTACTGTATCGAAGATTTATTCCGCATATTTGAAAAGCGGAAAAACATCATCTGCTAAATCACAGCGCGGACGAAAGTGTGTGCTGAGTGATCGTGACAGACGATCATTAAGGGCAATTGTGACGAAAAATAAGAAGACCACAGCTGCAAAAGTTACTGCTGAAATGAATGTTGTGTTACAGAACCCTGTGAGTACCAAAACAATTAGAAGGGAGCTTCATAAACAGGGAATATCTGGCCGTGCTGCAATTGAGAAGCCACTCATCAGTGATGCTAATGCCCGTAACAGGAAAAGGTGGTGTTTAAGTCATAAAGCCTGGACAATAGGGCAGTGGAAGCGTGTAATATGGTCTGACGAGTCTTCCTTCACATTGTTTCCCACTTCTGGCCGAGTTTACGTCTGGAGAACCCCATCTCAAGCCTATAATACAGACTGCTTGTTGCCTAGAGTGAAACATGGCGGGGGTTCTGTTATGGTTTGGGCAGCCATATCGTGGTTCTCTGCTGGCCCCATGATAACTGTGTCAGGGCACATGACTGCCAAGACTTATGTGAACATTTTGGCACATCAAGTTCATCCCATGGTACAAACTTTGTTCCCCGATGGTGATGGTGTCTTCCAAGACGACAAAGCCCCTGTTCACACAGCTCACATTGTCCAGGACTGGTTTTCTGAGCACGAGGAGGATTTATCCCATCTCCCCTGGCCACCACAGTCACCAGACCTGAATATTATCGAACCTTTGTGGTCTACATTGGAACGGAAAGTGCGTTCTCGTTATCCACCGCCAACATCGTTATCTGAACTTGCCACCGTTTTGCAGGAAGAATGGTATAATATTCCCTTGGCACACATACAGGAACTGTATTTATCCATTCCGAGAAGACTGCAAGCTGTTTTGGATGCCAACGGGTTTCCTACACCATATTAAGCAAAGAAACATGTTTTTTAAAAGGTGTTTCCATATTTTTGTCCAACCCCTGTATATTTAGCTAAGGAAGCCCGCGCGAACTACTAGCTCAATAATTACTTAAAAGAGAGACATCTGCACTGATTGTTAGAACAATAAGTTGATGGGATATTGCCAGAAATACTTCCACGATGTTGATTTAGGTGCACAGAAATTCGATTTTGTCAATATTGTAATGATTAAGATAAAGTCACGTTTCCACACTCTTGCTGTTGCATCCATTCATTACTTTTTGATAATTTTCATTAAAAAAATAATAAATTTAGTTTTATTTTTACGTTAAAATAGGGATTTAAGAACATATTTTATTTTATAATTTAAGTAATTAGGCTATTGATGAGTGTGCTTTAAATTGTGCTGAATAACTAACAGGTCGATTTACGGGGAACCCAAGTTCCTTTTAAAGTCAGATTTTTTCTCGTTCCTACCGTTGGGTTAAATGAAACTAAATTAAGCTTTTTTTTGTTGTTGATGATGGATCAGTTCATTACAGTAATTAAGTTCTTAAAAAATAGCTTTGAAGGATGCCAATTTTTTTGCAGGATTGAGTATTGAATGTTCTAAAAAGCCAATGTTTCAAATTCTATCCGAATTTGATTATTAGATGTATTAAGGGGAAATATTCAAGGGATACGTAGATATAATCAGGAAGATCTTATAATAGATTAAATTATGCAATTTACCAAAATCATGTAACTTTTTTCACTCGTAATCTTTTATTCAATTTTTTTTTCTAATTGATTTTTAATTAAAATGTTTTGTAATTTTGTTTCTTATGCAATTATTTTTTTCCAATTAAAGGTACTTAGCTCAAAAAATACAATAGATAGTTAGTTCATCATGTTTTTCTATTTTGGAAAGCAAAATGATTGGCTGATCATTAATTAAAAATTAAATAAATAAAACACCGGTAAAAAACGAGTTTTTTTTAACATGGGTTTTCTTTCAAACTTCATTCTTTAAATAAGTAGTTTTAATCAATTAATTTTTATTAATTGTAATTAAATTACCGTATTGTAATCCCAAACAATCGTATGTAGAAAATTTCAGCTCTCAATTGAACTTCTTTCTCACATTTTAAACGCTCAAATGCGAAAGAAGCTTTTAAATTTTTGACCCAGACGTAGTTGCAATGTGAGCAGAAGAAATCATCTGGCGAAAGTTCAAATAAATTATCAAAAGTTCAATTTCCAAGAAAAAAAATTTCAAAAACTGTTGGCATTGATTTTTCTCTTATGCTCATTCTGTTTCCAAATCGTACACGACGTGCCCTTAAACTGAAATTTAAGAAAGAAGAGAAGACAAATCCAGACTCTGCTGATAAGGCGCTGTTAAAATTTAATTCATTATTATTTAGAATTGCTGCTTGAACTTGATAAAGAAAAATAAATATAATGTATTTTTTATTTATTTTTTCAATAAAATTAAAATTGAAAATTTATTTTTCATTAATTTTTTAACAAAAAAATAATTAACAAGAGAGAGTTTAATCAATGAACCCTTCACATTGGCGACCATTTGGTGACTTGGTTAGAAACTTGGCGTGAAATTTAATTCTTTAAAAATTAGTTTCAATCAATTAATTTTTAGTAATTATAATTAAATTATCACATTTTCACCAAAACAATTGTGCAAAAACATTTCAGCTCAATTGAGCGCTTTGAAATGTGAGTAAAAAGCTTTTAAAGTTTTAACTCAGGCATACAATGTGAGTAGAAGAAAATCCATTAAAATAATACTGGTAAAAAACGAGTTTTTTTTCCAAACATGGGTTTTCTTTCAAACTTCACACTTTGCGTAACAAATTTTAAAATTTTTAATTTTAAGTAACAATCACCTGTCTTGAAGATGGAGAGCAATATTACGAACATGAGTTGATGCTTTCTTGTAATATTTTTCTAAAGAAAAATATAGATTTATAGAGATGTCACCAGTTAACAAAAAAGAGTTTAAGCAATGACCTCTTTACCTTGGCGACGGATTTGATGACAATTTGGTGAATTGCGAAAAACTTGGAGTAAATTTAATTCTTTAAATAATTAGTTTTAACCAATTAATTTTCATTAATTATAATTTAATTATATAATTGTCATCCCAAGCAATCGTGAATAGAAAATTTCAGCTCAAATGAGAACTTTAAAATATGAGAAAAAAGCTTTTAACGTTTTGACCCAGACATAGCTACAGTGAGAGTAGAAGGAAATACATTAAAAAAGCCCTTCGACGTTGCCCTATTTCCGATAGCAATTTTGACTTTGAATATTTTCAGTTCTGTTAGGAGGTGCTTATAATTTTGAATTTGGAGGTTTAAAGACACAGATAATCTAAATATCTAAACACTGAATAATATCTAAAAACTATGACACTTTATAATTCCTTTTTTTCGTAATTGTAGTTAACATTTCACATTTGTTTGCAATGGATATTTGCAATTGTTATCAATTTTTAGAAAAGGAAAATAATTAACTATTGATAGGTATAAATATCTTTGAAAAGTATTCCGAAGAACATTTTAAATCGCTAAAAAATGTTTGAAATATCCATTTAATATATTAGAAACACCTATTTTTATTGGATTTTCTTCTACTCACATTGTATGCCTGGGTGAAAACTTTAAAAGCTATTTTCTCACATTTTAAATCCCTCAATTGAGCTTAAATTTTCTATACACGATTATTATGAATGATGATATTATAATTTAATCATAATTAATAAAAATTAATTGATTAAAACTAATTGCTTAAATAATTACATTTTACGCTGTTTCTCGCCAAGTCGCCAAGGTGAAAGGGTCATTGCTATAACTCTCTTTTGTGGAAAAATTATTGAAAAATAAATTTTTATTTTTATTAAAAAAATAAGAAATAATAAACGTCAAATAATAAAATAAATTATTAAAACTAATTGAATAAATTCTATTTGACTAAACATTCTCTTTTGCTCTTTAAATTTAAGGTATAAAAAATTATATTTCGCAGAGTGTGAAGTCTGAAAGAAAACTCATGTTTAAAAAACTCATTTTTTACGGGTGAATTATTTAAATTCTTATCACGTAGAAAATTTTGAATTTGGCATCGAGTTTGAATTTTACGAAGTTTGAGATTTCATTTCATTTCACGATGAGAAATCAGTTCCGTGAAAAAAAAAAAACTCATCCGTAATGAGGAAATTATTTTTAAAGTGAAGTATTTATATTAATTAATTTATAATGAATCTTTTTGCTTCAAAATTCAGTTTCCTTTCTTCCTTTAACATTATGCCAATTTTACTGTTTTATGTTACTATGAGAACTAAGAGAGCTATTAAAATGTGTCTTATTTGTTGACGAGTCGACAGTGATTTTCAAAACTGAGGTTGGGGGGGGGGGGAGGGAGCTGAATGAAATTTTCAGAGAATATTTCATTGGGAAAAAATGTTGCTTTCTTAGCTTTAAATAATATGTCACACATAAATATACTCTTTTTGATCATTGCTCTCCAAGTTTTTTGGCTTAAGGGCCATACTGACTCCTCCACTAAGCGTCAGGGGCCAAGTCGTAACTAGCTTATCAATATCAACAGACTGTAGTCTGGATAATGTGCAAATTTTCATTTCGGGATTAGCCAGCGAGTGAGGTATCTATAGTGCTGGGTGCGATGGTGAACTCCGCTCTTCGTTTGCAATTTCAGTAGGTACTTGTGGGCAAAAATCATGGAGATATTGCGGCGGAGATAACTCTTGTATGTACTGCATGTTATATACTGTTTCAACAATGCTATAGCGGTACCACCTTGCGGAGAGTGGAACACTTAAATGCAGGACATGACAAAGCTAGAGAAGCACAACAACATCTTTTGAGAGCGACGAAATTACGCGAAAAAGTCAGTTAAGCTTGGTTAATCGAAATACACAGCACCCGCTTCTAGTGAGCAGCAAAAATAGTGCATGTTCTGGACAATTTCTGCTGCTTGATTGCTTTCTGGAAGATTTGACACCTTTCTTAATATATTCTAAGCACCGAAGATGAGTGGAATAAATATAGAAGGCAATCGTAAGTTGGATATTGAATATTCCAAATATTGAATTCGGAGATACAAGAACTACAAATAGTGTTAATTAATATTATTAATATTAATTAGCATTATTTTGATTTGAAGTTGTGTCGTTTGTGCGGATTTGTATAAATATGGAAAAGAAACGAAAGGTATAGATACTGAACTTGGGAACATTTAAAGAGCAATGGGGATATCAATATTTCGTGATTAAGTCAAGCAATTTGGCAATATGTATAATTTGTAATGAAACCATAACAGTCCTCAAAGAATATGACATAAAACATCATTATAAGACTTTCTCAGAATTACTCCAGATTTACAGGAAGACTGTTTTTAGAAAATTATATTTTTTTGAAATCTGAGTTCAAACTTCGGCAATTGTTGTTTAACAAAGTAAGTGCTGAACAAAAAAAAAGAGCGACTTTTTTGCTCGGTTCGTTTAATAGCAAAACGGGGAAAACCATTTACTGACGGCGAATATCAACGATTGTATGATTGCAGCAACATTAGAAATGAATACAGAAAAAGCCAATGTATTTAAAAACATCAATTTGTCAATAAATATTGAAGAGTGAATGATATTGAGAAAGACATGTTAACTAAATTGTTTGACAAAAATTGACACTTAGAGTGGTTTTCTTCAGCCCTGGTTTTGCCGGCAAATGTTTCAGACACTGCTCAGGACTTTACTTCTTATTCGAGGGATACATATAAATTATGAAGTTAAGAAGAGCTTCTTAGCACTCATAGCCTTCACGACCCGTACTTTTGGAAAAAAACATTTTTAAAGGAATATAAAATATAAATATATTAAATTTTTTTTTTAAGTTCAGCATTTATGGAAACTTAAAATATATTTAACTGAACTTAAATATATTTAACAATATTATTTAAGTTAAGTATTTATTGACGTCGTACTGAGAAGCAACGCAAAGGCTATAAGCAACGGATCTTATAGTTTTAAAACTCAGTCAAGTGACGAGGACGACACCTGAACCGGCACCTCGTTCCTCAGACTTTCATACCACGACCATGAGAGGACTTCGGACCTAGACAGATTTAAGCAATATCAGCCCCAGTACGCGTCGGATCTTTAATGGCATTAGGGCTCGAGCCCACGACTCGACGAAAACAACGCCGGCGCGAGGCAGCGACCATGACCATCAGGCTACCTCGGCCCCAAAATGCTGTTCGGAAAAACAATCTTCAAAGGAAAAACTCTTCAAGTGCATTACTACTGATGGTTGCAAAAGCAGGTGTTGAGAAAATAAAAGTGTCGTTACTCTGGCATCAAAGGAAATAAAAAATGACGGTGGCTCGAAACTATTGACCGTACATTGTATCGTCTATTATCAGTCTTTTTTACAAATAAAAAAAATCGATTTGTCAGAATTTTTAAAATAAGTCATGTAAGCTCTTAATTATATCAGATCACAAGCGGTTAATCATCGTTAATTCCACGAGTTTATTGAAGAGATAAGTGAAAATTATTGTGCGCTGCTTAGCTAAAGAAAAGTTTGAATTTATGAGTTCCGAGTAATAATCCAAATTTTCTTGAATGCAAAGAAAGATACACTGGGTGAGTTACGAAACAATTAGTGGTTATGGAAGTTATCATTTTATCCAAAATATATGAGTAATCTTAATTTAAAACTACACGGGGAAGTACAAGGTTCTGCCTAATAAATACACTCATGTTAAGTTCTTTCGGAAAAAATTGTTTTGTTTGGATTCCAATCGTTCAAAGAATGTTTCAAGCAATTTAATACATGCCGAACATTCCGTCAGAAAACTGAGACTCCGTCTCCTATGGATTTTGCGATTGAAGCTTTGGGTGTTTTTTTCTTCTTTCAGAAATACATTTTGAGTCTCGTTTTTCATATTTTGATGCAATTGTAAACGACAACAAGATTTTTCTAAATCCTTTTAACACCGACATAGAAACCCTTGCCTCAGAACTTCAAAAGGAATTGATTGATTTGCAGAGTAGCGATATTTTTAAAGAAAAACATATGAACTCATCATTGTTGAAATTTTATAAAAGTTTTCCACTCAGCCAGTTGGATCAGTTATATATACTTGCTCTTGTTATTTTCTCCGCTTACGAAACCACTTAGATATGTGAAAAAATATTCTTTGAAATAAAATATACAAAAAATGTTTTCAGATCTTTGTAAACTGATGGGGATTTGAAGTTGTATCTGTCTATTTCCACAAGTAAACTTGATCCACAGTTGAGAACAATCCTCAATGGAAAGTTACAGCTACATAAATCTCATTTCTCTTAATTATAATGTTTAATTTCATCATATGAAATACCTATGTATGAAAGTCGTTATAAATTTTTAGGATAAATCTCAAATCCCGAATTACAGTTTAAACGTTCAATTTCATTTTGTATATCAGTTATTGTTTTTCTTAAATGATTTGTATGATTGATTTATATTACATTCGTAAACTTTACAATGTAATCGAAATAAAATGCGGTGGTCCCTATTCAAGCTGCTCGAATGCCGGTGTTGTCCCGCGGACTATAGTTTGAAGACATCAGTTTTTGATGGACTCCTCTAAAGAAGCTTCATAAAATGTTTGTAATTACAATTCTCACAGGCATTAGGCTTATATGTTGTATCATTTGAGAATGAAAAACTCACTTTCCCCCTTTTAATCGTAAAATTTGTTTTTCAGATTTCACAGTAATTAAATTTTGAATTCACCAATAGAAAAAATTATTTAGATGAAATTGTTTTAAATAGATGAGCTTAATTTCTGAGCTCTAAAATGTCATACAATTAATCTTTTAGTCTATTAATTACTTTATCTCTAGTTAAATCGATTTAACCCCTGGAATTCTTAAAATCTTATTTACTTTTACAAAATGGAATGTACCCATATAAATCTTTTTAGAGTTTTATTTTTCACGAAAACTTTTTTATATGCAAAAGTAACAATTTAGTATTTCATTTGTCACAATGAAGTAGAAATTTAAATGAAACATTTGCATTCGTTCTATGTTCCTTGAAGTACAACAAAAGGCTCATTTTAATCCATATTTATTTTTAAAAAGAAATTTATAATTTTCTTCCCATTTACGATTACGTGTTTAGCACATTCCTCATCTTTTAAATAATATCAAATTAAAAACGCTCTATTAGCTGATAGTAATACAAAATAGATAAAATGTTTGAATCTCTATTCTTAAATGGCAAATACTGAAAAAGAGTTTATCGATTCGTGTACAGCAGAGGATTTTGAAGAAAGCATATAAGACATATTATTTTTGTTACAAAAGAAACAAATTCTTCGATACTTATTTATATTTCACAGGTTTAACAATTTTCTTCACTACTTTTTAACGGTAATTAAAATAATCAGGTACTTATGTTCCTTTTTGTGATTGTTACAACATAGTCTTTTAAGCTAAATGAATCGAAATCAAAGTTTCCTTTTGAAAATCCAATTATAATAACAATATATATGACCAGTAAAGTATAGTATAGTGAATTATAAGAATATATAATTATCAAGTGCTTTGATAATTAAAGTGATGAATTGGCTTAAAAATGCTTCTAATAAAGTTTATATTAAATCTGTTTGCACTAGTGTTTAATCTTAAATAATCAGTTAAGGATGTAACGCATTTTATCGATGATTTTCTAAGTATTGATAATCAGTATGTTAGTAGTCTATTACATCAAAGTCTATCAAAACGGAAAGGAGATGTGACGCGAGAAACGTAATTAATGTGTATCAAAAGTGCAGGACATCATCAATTTTCATACTTTCATCTCCCAAAAGTATTTCATCTAATATTTTTGGGAGATGAAAGTAATTGTTCTTTAATTGGGAAATATTGTACTGTCTCGATTATCCGATTTAAGTGAACAGGCAAAATATTATGAGATAATTTTATACCATATAAACAGATTTCACAACAATAAAGATTACATAATTTCACAAAAAAGAATTTCCCGTTACATAATTGTCTCAGGTTGAACACTCTTAAAAAGCCCAGTGCTGTGATGATTTAAAGAAATTATTCATGTTAGTCTGTTTTCTTAACAAGTGACGTTATTTGCTACCATCTCTGCAACTTCTTTGTGTTGCTCAACGTGTTTAGTTCCATTTTTTAGAGTCTTTACTCTGTCGCAATGAGAAATTCTGAGAGGCTCAACAATTGGGGCTTGATCTTGATCTTAATTGTGTTGGTGTCGCAGCTGACTTGTCGACAATTTTTTCATTAGTCATTTTATATTGATCGTCAGCCTTCATTCAACCTTCGATTTCTTGCATACATCCTCACATCCAGAATACGTTTCACTAAAAGTAGAATGATTTATTTGGTTTCGTCTGTACTTTCCATTTTATACCTTTATAATCACCTAGAACTTTCTTCCATGGTGTGGCCATTACTGGAGTCTTTGCAACACAATAAGCAATATCAATTGATCCATCATGTTTTTTCCATCTTATCAATGAGTTCTATTTTTTTGTCTGGTGGTACGCCGGATAATACGGTATGTTGGATAAACGAGACTCTATTGCACTATTTAAATTTATTACTTGTGTTAGTTATTCATTGCTGGCAACCCAAATAAATTTGTTGTGGACTAAATGGGATTTAAACAATTAAAATGTGTTAAAGATGACTGGAAGATTTTAACGTGGAACACGATATTAAAGCCGATAAATTTTCGAAAATCATGAAAATACGATAAAGAAAGAATTAATTTGGGAATTAGGTCAGTTTCTAAAAGAATCGGCTGTGGGAAGAAAGGCTGAGTATGTAGTATGATTTTTTTATACCAATTACATTCTTTCTATACTCTGACATCATTACAACATTAAATGTTTTTGAATGCTTATAAAACACGATTTTGTTAAGACCGAGATTGATCATTGAAAGAATAGGTTCCATGTTTAATAGTTTAAAAAAATTTAATACATAATACGTATTTTCAGAGGAGTTATGGGTATTCCAATCTGTTGAGATTAAAGACTGCAATTTTTAATCGAATATTTTAATTTTTTTTTTCGAATCCAACAGAAATTATAATTAATTTTAGAATTTTACCTGTTAAATTATATGATTTTAGTTACAAAAAATGATAAAAATAATATAACAGCTATATAAAATTACTTTTTTACTATAAGTGTTTTATTTGTGCTTTCTTTGCAAGTATTCTTACACAGACACACACTCATATATAACAAATATATATATATATATATATATATATATATATATATATATATATATATGTGTGTGTGTGTGTGTGTGTGTGTGTACAATTGCCATACTATCGCAAGTTTTAATGTTTTCAGAAACATTTGAATTTAACATCACAGGCATGCGCATTCTACCCTATCGACTTTTTGGCAAGCCATGACAAAGTTAGATTGAGCTTTTAAAGAAAATCCTAGTAACAAGTGAAAGGCTTTCTTTCACAATCTCTGGTAAAAGGAACCTTTCAAGAAAAATGGAATTCGGTTTGTTCTTTTTAAATGCTCTGTTTGTTGTAAGGATTTAGTTCCCTAATACAACTTTCAATGACTTCCTCCGAAAGAATTTTTCCTGTTTATTTATCTATAAGTTTTTTTCTTCTATTGGGAGATTAGAAATAACTTGCTCATGTAATTCTAGATCAAAGAAATTTACTGCAGGCCTGTCATTGTATTCGGGTATTTTAATCAATTTTTCAGAATTAAATTATTTGATTGATGAAGTTAACTAAGCTGTGTAATTTTTACGTTATTTTATTTAACTGTTTTATTTTTTTTAAAAAAAATGTAACTATTAGTTTTATGCCCCATATTCTATTGTATCAGTAAAACTAATAACTTTTTTTTGAAGGAGTACAAATCAATTTTTAAAAATGCGTATTTGAATATTTGCATTAAGCTTCTCTTCGTCTAATTCTAAAGAGTAGTATCTGAATTTAGAATACTTTTTAAATAGAAAGAGTAATCCTTTAGTTATTGTCATATTTTATATTGATTGAAATTTAGAGAGAAGTAATTTTAATATATTATTCACTTCTTTTTAACTTAAATTATTATTTTTTCTTTATAAGGTACCAAAAGATAAAACGGTCACCATCATTTGAAACTGAGATTGTGATTACTTTAATGAAGTTGAAAAGAATGAAAAACACTTGTCTATTAGGCCTATCTTTTCTCATAAAGTTTTTGAGAGAATTTTGGTTTTCTTTTTGGATTATCTCTTTCAAATCTAATATTTTGCAAAACAATTGTTTTCAGGGTACGTGGACAGAAAAAGTAATAAGTTATTTACGAAATAATGGATTTAGGTAACTTTCCTAAATCCAAGTTTTACTTCCCTTAAGCAAAATGTGCAAAGAAAAAAAGACAATATTTTGTTACTTTTATGAGCGAACTTTAATTCTACTTGAAACAAGTCGAATATATATGAAAAAAAGAAGCCAATTGCATCTTCTTTTGACTCAAGTTCCCCCAATCCTTTGTTTGAGGATATGTTGACCAGACAATAAAAGAGAAACATAAATGAGAAAGATCAGAATAAATATGGTATTAAATATAATAAGCATATAAAACAAAAAGTTCATATGCAGATATTGCAACTATTAGTAAAAGTAATATTGTGGTCATATTACCTGCAGCTATAGCCTTCTGAAATGCTAGGATTTATATATTGTGTGAACCATAAGTGATTTGAGAATATTCATTACATAATATTGAAAAACATTTAAAAACTACAAAATCTACAGTGCATTTCATTTATTCGATTCCTTCACCACATTCTAAAACACAGAAAGCTCACCAGATCAAAATAACAACAATGGCCCTGGGAAGCCATGTAAACAACAACTTCTTTTTCTAAGTAGAAGAGTCATCGGTTGGTTAACTTCGAAATTCACATTGAAATCGCCAAGTGGATGTGTTACCTACACTGGTCATTTTTCCCTCGGGTGAAAACTCCATATTTGTCTCCTATTCTTTGATGAAAAATTTATCTTTACTTTTTTAAGTTAAACTTAAAAATTCCATTACTCACGAAATGCTTCTAGTTTACATTTTTAAGTTATGTATAAATACAGGGTGTTTCATATCGAATGGGACAAAAAGAATAGCGCAGTATGACTGCCGTAATGGATTTATTCAGCCGAAACAAATTTATTCTGTAACTACAACTATACAAGTTTTATTTGGCAACAGGGAAAAATTATCGAATGACGAACTCGCCGCTAGAGGCGCTGTTAAACAAAATGTCGTCTATGCAGGAGAAAGCGTGCTGCGTTTTCGTATATGCCAAAACCTCCTCGGTAACTGTTGTGCAAAGACATTTTCGCACGAAATTTCGTTAAGAGCCACCGCATCGGCGTAACATAAGTAGGTGGGTGAAGCAGTTCCAGGATACCGGCTGCTTATGCAAGAACAAAAGTCCAGGAAGAAAAGAAACAAAACCCGAAGTGGTTGAAAAAATTCGTGATTCGTTTTTACGGAGTCCCTCAAAATCAACGCGACGTGCAGGTGCAGAACTGGCTGTCCCTCACACAACGGTGTGGCGTGTTTTACGGAAGAGTCTCCAATTCAAGCCGTACAGATATCAGATGGTCCAGACCTACTGACAAACCGTCGCGTAAGAATTTCTGTGTGAAATTTCAAGAAAAGCTCGACGTGAATGGTTTCGAGAACACACTGGTGTTTACCGACTGGTGGTTACTGGTGTTTACTGGTGTTTACCACACTGGTGTTACGTTCCACTTATGTGGCAAAGTGAATCGCCATAATTTGCGATTTTGGGTCACGGAAAATGTCCATGTAACTATAGAACATCAGCGTGATTCTCCCAAGGGGAACGTTTTCTGCGCTTTATCAAACAGTTGTGTTTTTGGTCCATTTTTCTTTGCTGAAAAATCGATTAATAGGGACATTTACCAAGACATACTCTCTGAGTGGTTGCTCCCCCAGCTGGAGGAAGCTGTTCCTGATTTCATTTTGTAGCAAGATGGTGCTCCCCCACATTGGAATAAAAACGTACGTGAGTTCCTGAACGAACGTCTACCCCATTGCTGGATTGGCTGTGCTGGGCCACAGAATTTGACATGTCTTCATTGGCCTCCGAGATCACCAAATCTAAAGCCATGTGATTTTTTTCTCCGGGGTTTCGTTAAAGACAAGGTGTTTGTGCATCCACTTCCTCAGGACTTAGAGGAACTGAAGCAGCGGATAACTGCAGTGTTGAACTCCATCACAGGGGATATGCTATCACGAGTGTGGCAGGAGCTTGATTACCGTGTAGACATTTGTCGTGTCACCGGAGGGGCACATATTGAACACCTGTAGAAACTTGAATAAATGTAGTTTTGAGGTAAATTTGAATTAAATATATTAATTACAACGTTCACAATCATGTCTTCTTTTTGTCCCATTCAATATGAAACACCCTGTATTATAAATGAATATATGTGTATTGGATCGGCGTAGTTAGCTTGTAAAGAAATAAATATTAGAAGACATTTTTAAGCTTTTTTTAATCTATTATAATTAATTGAGATTATCAAGCACGAAGCTCCTTAATAACACCTCACCGTGCTTAAAATGTATCTGGCTGTCTACCCCTGCGATAACTTATCCCAACATTCCCATCCCACTTTGAGAACCTATAGTGTAGTTATTACGAGGGTGGCTCAAAAAGTATTTGTATTTGAAGACAGATGGTATCATTCATTATGGTAAATTGGTGTTACCATTGGGTGCTGCCATCTGTTAAACGGAGCCGAAATAAATTTGACATTGATTCAGAAGTTAGTTTTGATTTAGTAGTCATTTGTTGTCAAATAAAAATTTGATTGATGCCGTGTCGAGTTGTCACCGCCGATGATAAATAGATTAGTCGTTATCACAGGAAATCAAGCAATAATCACAACAATAGGTTGCTTCAGATGAATATGCTCCAAAGAAGGTGCAGATTTCATCGGCTAGAAAAGTTGTGACGAAGAATTTTTGAGGCGCGAAAGAAGCATCATGGTCACGAATACGAGTAAATGAGACTTAGCTGTATAGTAAGTAATGATACTTGCTAGAAACAAACGATTTAAGATGTTACGAGCACCATCTCTTTGAATTTTTAAGAACTTATTAAACGACCCTCATATAAGATGTTTCATGCAACAAATGTCATACGATTAACAATTCCTACAATCAGCATCCATCTTTACAACAACAAAAAATCATTATATAGAGGTTTCAATGATATAAATATCGCTTAATAAATTGTACTATTACATATGATTCAATATACAACAAATAGTTCCATTATATAAAAAGGTTTCCTTAGATTAATCCTCACGAAAAGAATATTTTCCCAAAATTCAGGAAAATATATTCAGAAACAACAAACAATTCTGTAATTCTCTTGCGTGTGCGTGTGTTTATATATATATATACATACATATATATATAAACACACACGCACGCACGCACGCACGCACACACACACACACACACACGCACGCGCGCGCGCACACACACACACACACACACACACACAAATACACCAACACACACACACACACACACACATATATATATATATATTTAACTTTTAAGTCAATATTAATTTTGTCTTATAACTTTGTTATATTTTTTTAAAAAAATTTATGTATCCAGTGTTCATTTATTTTATTCATAACAATTTAATAAAGTTCAACTATTTTAGTTTACGATGTAAAATTTATCACTCGACTATACAATTTTAACAATTTTATTTATACAATTTTAAGTTCATTCGTATGTTACTTAAAATAACTGAAGAAAATTGGAGAAAAGTTCGAGTAACTCGAGGGAAAAAAAGTAAACTTAAAATCTTAAATTTTAAATAAATATTTTTTCGAAGTTCGAAGAGGGATTTTAAGATTTGCTTTTATTCTAAAAATAAATTGTTCATTTATACAAATACGAATATGTAAAGATTCTTTGAAGATGCAGATATAACTATGAATATATTTATATTATTCAAATAATGGCAAGTAATAACATATCTTGTTTCGTGAAGATATTCTAAAACATTTTTTTTTTTATTTTTAATACGCAATGGAATGGGGTATTTACATATAAAACATACAACTTGACATTTCTTAATTCCTTACTTACTGAAGATTACTTTTGTCAGACACGAACAGTTTTTTTTTATTATTCCTGTTTGAACTGTTTTCATATTTATTCAATTGTTATTCGATTTAAGTAATTATTTTTTTTTATGAAAACTTTTTGTTACAATTACTTTTATTACTTTTCTATATATATTTATTTAGTTAACTAGTCATTTGTTTAAGAGAATAATAATGTTTTAACTGCATTTCAACCCAGCGTGAAAATATAGTTGTTTTTAGTAAACTTATTGACATTTCGATTTAAATAAACATTTTTATGCCCGTTCTTTAATGCGGAAAATATTCGATCATTTCTCACAAATGCGAGTGTAAACATTATTTTACTTTGGGGACTCAATAAATCTGCAGACTGAAAAGATTAATGACGTATGTAATGACTTGCAGACAATAATGGCGCTCATAAGAAAATAATGTTGAGTTTAGAATTTTCTCTTCTCGCTTTCATAATCTAAAAGGTTTTTGAAAAGTGAATGCTCATTTCAAATTCTTGTAAATGAGTTTTCGAAAGCTAAATTCATATCTAGAAGACTAAAAAGAAAAAAACAGTGAACGAAAGGCAATGAATAAATATAAAGAAAATTAATATTTTTTAATAATGACTAACATAGTTTGATATCATACTTAAAGAATATTGTAGTTTACATATTTTTCAAGTGTTGTATTACAACTGTTGAGATATTTTTTCGATTACTTCATGTAAGAAAACACATTTCTTTAAGAAAAATGTGGTATTTATTTTAAAATTGATATATTTTTGGCGCTGCCTACTTATAAGTTATACAGATACGAATATTATTTTTATTTAAACTATATTTTAACTAAAAAAAAAAGAAGCCATTGACTTTATTCTCAATACTTTGGGGCTTATTTGTTTCATATAAGAGTTTTATTTTAAACCTGCGCTTACTACAAAATTACTGAGAAAATAATATTAAATATAAATATTAAATATACAAGGAAAACACTATTAATCATACATTTCTAATTTTCTAAATAAAAAAAATGACAAACAGTAAGAACAAGAAATTTTCTATTGTTTTTAAAAAAAGGATGAACAGTAAATAAATTTAAAGAGAAAAAAGATTCCTTCGTTTTTATGTTTATTTGGAATACTTTTGAAAAAAAAAAATAAAAAATAAAGAATATATATATCCTTGATCATTTCGTCATTTTCAAACGAGTTTCTTTTAATACATTGAGAAATTTAATTTTTATCTTTGTTCATACTTCTTAAATATTTATAATTACATTAATACCGAACACCATATTTCATTAATGACCATTCGCTGCAAATTCTGAAGGTAAAATATGATTTTAAGATATTCACTCACGCACTTTAGATTATAAGATTCCACTCCAGCAATTTATTGTCAAGCTGTTTTGGAACCAGTTCTGATATTAAACGGATCAAAAGGAAAGTTTCTCTTCATTTTCTTGTAAGCAAACACGCTAAAAATTTATGTCAGGGAAATACTGTTCTCTTCTCTTATTGTAAAATTCTGTATTACAAATTTACTTCTGTTATGATGAATATTAATTCTTGCATTGAGTCTTACCAAATCAATTAATTATTGATTTTTTAAAACGTAAAAATTATTTTCACTCGAAAAAAGATGCAGTATCTCTATAATGTTTTGCTCAGAAAGTCTCTCATTTTGTATTTTTTCCAATTTTAAATTATTTCTCATTTTCCATGTGACCAAATCGAGATCTGAAATATTTTCCAATTCCTTTTTCAAGGAGAAGAAAAACTTCATTCTGATTCAAGTATGTGATTCTAACGATACATAATTTCTTTTGATATTTTTACAAAACTTAAATAGTAAGAAACTGAACATGCTCAAATAATTTAATTTATTTCTTTTAAATTACACAATGCACAATATTTTTTATTGCATTCATGAATGTGAAATATATTGGAACAATTAAATAGCATTTTACACTGCATAATTATTATCCCAAACTAGAGTTAAATCAATCAACTATTTTATATACATATATGTATACATACCTTTGAATAGGCAAATACTAGAATCAAAGTATAATCGAACAATTGTCGTGTGGAAGTGTGGTTGGTGGTAAAATGCTTTCTACATCGTAGATAAATGTTTACGAGAAATATAAAACATTAATTCTCAATTAGTCATTTTTGTTTGATAATATAGTTCATTAAAATGGTGAAGTAAAATTATATTTGCAATTATTTTTACTCTTTAAGAAATTCTTGGCAATGGTAAGCGGAATTCAAAATTGAGATCTATGAAATCCAAATGATTAGATACCTCTAGTTTCAAAATATCGGAAATAAGTTTTATTTGCGTTGTGCAAATGCTTTTATTACTTTTCAAGCTTTCTGTAAAAGATCAAAAACCCTAACTTTGCGGAAGTCGAAATACCATTTCAGAAATATCCAAGATTTGAAAAAGATTTCAAAGTGAAGCTTAGATGATAGGTAAAAGCGTAAAAGTATATTTGTATGGAGACAGCTGGGAAAATAATGATGACATGGAAAGATACGAAAAAAGGATTTTTATTTCGATATGCTTAACCGACTAAAGTTTCGTGAGGTGATATTTTATATCTCTGCTATTGTTTGATGTGTGATTTATTTTCAAAGGATGAAGATGGAATTGTGTCATTTTTTTTATCTATCAAATCGATGTATTTTTTCTTCTTTTTTTTGCGGGACGTTGTAGCAAGATGATGAAAGATTTATATTAGACCCTTTGGCAGTTAGAACTCAAACTTATATCATGAAATATTTAAATGGGAATTAAATATATTTTTAAAAGCTTTACTACGTTGAAATAATTGTTTGCGATAGTTAAATCTTTACTTATAGAGAATTATTTGCAATTTATATGGACTATTGCAACACGTATATAAAAGACGATTGTCGCCCTCGAAATAATTATTTTTCGCGACATTTGCATATATATATATAATTTTTTCTCGATTTTCATTTATTATCAAAACAGAGGATTCCTGCAAAAACTAACATTTTTTTCTTTCGAATTATTGTTTACTATAGTAGCCGACGAACTTACAAATAATTACCTATGACTAATACAGGCGGATTTTTCTTGTAGAATGTAAAAATTTGGAAAAGGAAGTCATAACTCGATTTTTAATAATCGTTGTTTGGATCTTTTTGTGACTCATTTTGTATGAATTAATTCAATAACTTGTGAATCATATCCCTAATCTACACAAACTAAATACTCTGCTTTTAGCTAAGACACAGATTGTCTAAAATTTAATAGTTCTAATATTTGTGTTTTAAGTCTTGGCA
>BMAW01030016.1:43823-115646 GCA_019974015.1 Nephila pilipes | reverse complement strand
TACGCACGCACGCACACACACACAATACCACACACACACACACATGTCATCATGACACACAATCGCAGATATGTGTGGGAGTGTAAGCTCTGTCCTAGTTAACTCTTCGCTAAGAAGATATTAAAACATCGTTCGCAAAATATGAATGTCTTGTGTCAAATATTAAATCATAATAAACAAGAGAAGTCAATTTGCTTAATTTATTAGCAATACGTAAACTGAACGAAGTAATACCGATCATTTTTTGTTATAAAAGTTAAGAAACTGAAATATTTTCCTATACATCTTACATATAAAGAAACATGAGATATTAAAACAATATACTTTTGCAACTATATACAAATTGAATTTTGTTAAGGTTATGGTTTAAGAGTTTTGACATATTGGAATATTTGTGATGATACTACAAATTGAAATATTTTTCTTAGTTTTAGGTTGATAAATTGTATAAATGTACTATTGATACGTTTAAAAATCTTAGTTGAGGATCTTTAAAGTTGTACGAAATTATTATACCAACAGTTATAAAATTTCTGAGATCTTGAGTTATTAATTTACAAAAATCGTACTTTTAAAAATGTATTTTTTTGATTGTCTTCTAAATATATAAATGTATAGCTTTAGAAACAAAACATAAACATACATAAATTTTATTATATATACCTTTTCCTTGTCCCATATACTTAATGTAAAAATGACCACAGAAACCCACACCTGATACATTAAAAGAATAATTTTTAAATGTTCTTTTAAAAATTATTCTTTTAATGTATAATGACTGATTTGCCAAAACAATGTTCTTTGTTTTGGCAAATCAGTCATTATTTGATCAGAGTTAATAAGATTGACCAACAACAAATTACACAATTATAAGCAATTTTCTTTACATATATTACGACCATTTATTATCCGAATTTTCTGCCTGGTTTGATATAATAAAGATTGTTGACCACAATGTAAATATGTTTATTAAAAGTATTCAACAATTAAACTGGTAAAATTATGTTTCGAAAGCAAATGAATTGAAAATTTCTGGTATATGATATCACTGTTACTCAACCGACCGCCAATTCTCAAAATTTCTTTGCTATCAAATGATAGATTAAGGTTTTTGATTCGACTGTTGGAAGGTATTATACCAGAATTTTGAATATCATATATCTCCTTCCTTTTGCATTAATTGCAATAAAAGTTCCTCAACATTTTTAATTTCTTCAAAATATAATTCAATTCCTTTGCTTTCGTTGCTCTTACAGTTATTGATAAATCTACAGATAAAACTTAAAACAAGAATTATTTTAAAATAATGATTACTAAGGTTTAGTAGTTCCTTTATAAACGAGGTAGCAGCAGTATCAATATTAAAGTTAGTATAGTCACTACAAGTTTTTAAATTCGTTTTGATACTTTTCCTTGATTACTGAAACTAGAAACTTTCTTTTGGGATAATTCTAATTCATCAGAAATGCGAGATCGTCCCACCACAGCTCACAGGATTTCATTTTTGAAGGATCCATTCCTTTAGAAACGAAGTCCTCAGGCTTATCCTCTGATGGCACATAATTCCATTTATCACTGGTTGTCAACTCCTGGATTGCAGCAATCCTATTTGCTACAAAGGTCTTTAATTGATATGGTTCCTTTATTATCAAAGACAAAAATATCATGGAATCAAACCAAAGAAAAATGTTGGTTAAATTATTTAATTTTAATGAATTCGTGATTCGATGAATTAATTTCACTAATAACATTGTTACACTCAGTTCTAATATGGGAATCGTAGTGCGTTTAATGGGAGCGCTCGTGATTTACTAACTATAAGTTTCACAAGCACCTTTCCATTTGAAATTACAGATTTGCAATAGACTACAGCTCCAAAGGCAGATTAAGACACGACAGAGAATCTAAGTAATTCAATCACTTTAGGCTGTTCTGTAACAATGCATCTCTCGATGTTAATACAGTTGATAATCTGAAGAGATACCACAAACTTTTGCCCTTTTTTGTTAATTATCTCAGGAAGTAAATCTATCCAATCAATTTTTAATAGCCACAGCTTTTGAAGGAAGAATTTTGCCTTTCTCACTACAGGCCCTAGATGACCTAATGTATCATATATCCTGGCGATGGTAGACAAAATATTACGTTAAGTATTTGATATGTGTGGCCCTATTTGATCCCTCAATGAGAAACAATCATTTTTGGAATTCCAATAAATACCCAAAGCATTTATTTCTGATGGATCTGAGAAATCATCATTATTTTCGGAAATTTCTGTGAGCTCATTATTATTTCCGCACCACTTATGCAACTCCATCACTCCTTTAGAGAAGATATTTATAAATTGATTTTTCGGTTCTTTTGTTTCTAACAAGGTCTCGTCACCGGTAAGAACATCATCAATATACATATCTCTTAATAGAACTGAACCTCCTAATGGAAAATTCTCTGATTCATCTAAAGCTAAACGTTTTAGCGTTCGTGTTGCCAAGTACGGCACGCTCATTTTTCCTTAGGTGACAGTTGTTAACTAAAAATGTTTTATTGGCTCATCAGTTTTTTCTTTACACAGAATGTGCTGGAGTTTGCACTGATCTGAATGAATCCAAATCATCCTATATATATTTTTTAACATCTGCAATGAACACAAAAATGTGCTTTCTGAAGCGAACCATAATAGAAAAAAGAACACCTTGAGCAACTCCTCCGTTGTACTGTAGATAGTTTAAAGAATGTTCGTTGGTAATTGGACTCGAAGAATTAAAAATTATTTTTAATTTACTAGTACTTTTATCGGGGCGATAAACGCCGAGATGAGGTATGAAGTACATACCACATTCCTCTAGATCATATACTTCTCTCGTGTGATCTAACTCTTTATAATATCTTAAAAATTCTCTATACAGTTTTAATTAGTTAGGCTCTTGCTTAAGCCCATTCCACAAAGAGCTCAATTTTTTAAGAGCATTATCTCTATACTGGCCTAAGCAAATTGGATCCTTCTCAATGGCATAGATACTGTATACTTCCCCGTACTCTCTCTAATGTGAGTGTTTTCAAAATGTTCCTCACAAATTATTGTCTTCTTATTTTTTACAGTCTCGGAATCTATATTTTCGTTATTCCAAAATTTTCTCTTCGTCTTTTCTAAATCAATATTATCTTTTATCAGTCTGCATTAAGGCTTACTTTGATTAGAAACCGATATACTCCCACTCACAATAAAACCCCAAATTATATTTTGAAGAGTTAATTTTATATTCAAAAACTTTATTTGCCCAGGTATAAGAATTTACTAAAAAATTTCTGCTCTCATCAATAAATCAATATTGCCCGGAATATAAAAATTCTCATCAGCCTTTTTTTACCACTTAAATTATCTAACTAAACATTAAATGGTTCAGAAGGAATCATATCTGTAATTTGCGGCACCACAAAAAAAATCTGTATTTGACTCATAATTTTTTTTCTCTATTTGTAATCGGTGCATTTGCCCGCGACTTCATCATTAACTCCGAGTTATTCAATACGAAAACTAAAATGTTTATTTTTCAGCTTTTTAATTTAAGTCTTATCATGCACTGTTGTGCAATAAAATTACTTGTTAAACCACCATCGAGAAGAATTCTCATTTCCTGCATGTTTCCGAAAATGTCTCTTACAAAACAGATTGCGCTACTTAGCAGCACCGACCATGACTTCACGTAACTCGTCACAGTAAACAACATGTGTCCCCTGCTTTCAAAGATTCCTCTTTATTCATTAAATTAACCCCTCCGTTATTTATTGTTTCGAAACGTGGTCTAAAAACCATAGCCTTTGCAGAAAGTTGACCATTTGAGGGGGGAATGAACTCTTCCTTGCTCTATTCTCTGGGGTTCTCTGAAGAAGATTTTACAACGATTCACTAGCTGCGACCGAATTTTGATTTTGAGAAAAACATAAAGAAAAAAATTATGTTTCTTTAGGCAGCATCGACAAAGGATTTTTGATTTGCAAAACATAACTTTATGGAAAACTAAGCAATTAAAACAAAGGGAATTATTTTAACTAATTCTATTCTTTTATTTACAGGTGTCATTGGTCATATTGGGGATATTTAATTAACTAATGGCTTTCAGAATTACACATTTTGAAGACACTTTTTGAATGTTTAACATCCGAGAAAAATGTTCTAGTCATGCCTCTATTATTATTCTTACGGTAAGAATTACATCTCAAACTTAAAGGTTTGCCACAAGATGAATAAAATAAGTCAATTTCTTTCTCCAATGTTATGGGATCGAACCATTTATTTTCTTGACGAATACTTATATGCGAAGTGGTCTCTTTATTTAACGTACTAAACAATTTATCCAAAATTATTAATTCTTTTAATGATTAAAAATTTGAAACGTCTCTTAATTTTAAATAATACTCACAATTATTAATAATCTGTTCGCAAATTGTTCATATGATTCCCAATTGCGAAGCTTTGTTTTCTTAAAGTTTTCTAAACATGCTTGGGGAGTAGGCTGAAATTCCTGAAGTATTAAAGACTTTATTTTCTCATAATTGTTGAGAACATCAACTTTAACATACGAAATAATATTTGCAACTTTTTCTCCTAGAAAATTTAATAAAATCTCGGACTTATATTTACCTGGAACACTTTTAGTTTCAAATGTACATTATAAAGATAAAAGAAAAGATTCCCCAACCTTCTGGCTTCCTGGGAATTCTTACTGTAAGTGTACGAATACTCTTAACTAAAGAATCTGAAGATAAAGAATTATGACTGCTCATTTCCGTACTAGTGTCCCTATCTTTCGCTTGTATTTACGCTATTTCCATATCCACTTTTGCTTTCTCTTTCTTTTTTTCTAACTCTAATTATTGATGTTCTTCTGATTTCCTCTCTTAGATAATTAGACTTGCTAATTCGTGCACCGTATCGGGATCATTTTTGCAACGTTTACATTCTTTATAAAATCTATCAAATGTATCGCAGTTAATTTTTCACTTGTTGTTTGCCCTAACTCAGAGGCAGTTCGCCTCATATCCTCTCTTTTAGCACCTTTAAATATTATTAAACTAAAATCTTAACGTTTTCAAATCACAATCTCTTAAATTCTTGTTGAGAGTCAACACTGTCTTAAGTTCTCAATGAAAAAATGCTTTGAAATCAGGAGTCCAAAACAAGCACATGCCTCATTAAAATTTTTTTCTTTGTGAATCCATAGGTATCTATTGGCTCAAGAACCAAATGTTAGATAGCTCGAAGGTATAACACAAGAAATAACTCAGAGAACCACTCTTACTCATCACAAGTGGACCGTACGATGTTTATTATTTCACTCGGACTCGTTTATTCGACTCCTCCCTCATTGGAGTTTAGGGATGCACTGAAAACACATAAAAACACTAGAGGGCGCTTTACACCATCGTCCATAGACATTGAACAATCAATTTTTTCATAAATTTCTTTCAGTTTCGAGAAAATTTCCAACCTTTTCTTTTTATTTATCAGATATTAATAAATTATCTTATCTTTAATATGTAAAAGAACTATAAATAAACCCTAAAAATGAAGATAAAGTAAAAGTAATCCAAAATGAATATATCAGTTATTCAAATTGCTGTGTTTAGCGGCAGACAGACAGGCGTGATTAACGTGTTCATTGGATCTACTACCCCATTCGAAACGTTACTATACTTGAGAGGAAAATTAAGAGAATTTGCACATTATGTCGAATTTCTGAAAAACCGATGGACAGATTTTAATGAAATTTGGTATGAAAATACATTTATATCAGATAAAGAGATACACCATTCAAAAGTCATTTTATGTACGTATGATTATCAGTACCGTTCATAATGCAGGCTTGTCCAAAATTCACATTGTGATATCGATTTGAAAATCAGTCTTATGTAGGGTATGCTTCCCTATCACAGCCATATAGATCACTAAGCACGATGGCATATTGACAGTTGATAGCTTAGGAATCCCTGTGGCAGTCGATCTCACCCCCAGCCTTCCAGGCATGCCCTATAGGGTTAAGACAAGGAAATCTGGCTGGCCAATCCATGCGGCGAATATCCTCTTTTTCCAGGCAAGCGTCGACTAACTGAGTCATACGTGACAAACGTTACAGTCTATTGATAGGAACCCAGAAACAAATGCGCCTCTGAAATGTTTAACATAGGGCTCTAGGATTTCCAATCTTTCTTCAACGAAGCCTTTGTCAAAAACATACAGGAGTTTGCGCCCGTCCAACATAATGCCTGCCCAAATCATTACACTTCCACCACCAAAATGTTCCATTTCCCTGACGAGAGAGGGATGACACCACGTTAAAGGCGTTACATTGAGCTCTGTAGCTATCTGCGCTTGTGATTAGCTTGCCTCCAATCGCAGACATTTCTCTCTTTCTCATTCCACCATTTATACGTTAGTGTCTACTCATTTTATGTGAAATCTTTTATGAAGTTAACATATTCTTGAAAAATACAACGAATGTCGAAAAGGAGAGCGAGCGCACAAATCAAACGACAACCCTTTGTGTGCTTATAATCCTCTCCATAGTCACAGCTCTACAGACAGTCTCATATATGCTTACGTATTCTATCCTGGATGTTTCCATAATTCTTCAGCAGCTTAATTACTACCTCTGGTTCAATACTTTTTGCAAAAATAGACATAATTTAGAACTTTCTTTAATTTTACACATTAGGGTATATAATAACCTGATTAAATATATTTATATATAACATCAAAAAAAGGAACTAAAAAATCTTACACCTTTAAATATCATTACAACATAATGAAAGCTTACCTATAAGTATGTTGCTAATCTATCAATACATAGCAAATGAGATCTGTGTGCACTTATACAATTAAATAATTTAACTTGTATGAAAAAATAGTTTATGAAAGTAGTAAAAAATTATTGAATAATTCTAAGTATAAAGTATTATATCTATCAACACAATCCAATACGGCTGCTACAAGTACGCACATAATTTTAAGAAATATATATAGGTAGTAAACTAATTTATTAAAGATAGTTAAAATTATTAAAGTATTCTGATTTATAACAGAATACATTATAATGATAGCACTATCTATTTACAGGAAAAACAGGAGTAAAAGAGAATGTTATTAACTATTAATTTCGTGTAGAATAATGTTATGGAATTTTAAAGGAGTATATATATATATATATATATACATACATACATACATACATATATATATATATATATATATATATATATATATATATATATATATAGTGTGTGTGTGCGTGTATGTCCTTATTAGATTAAAAATAAACTACTGCATACTTCTAAAGCAAATAAAGTTCTTCGCCTCTAGCATATTACCTTAAAATTTAATTCATTGGCTTCTTCGTAAAGGGAATCATTACTAGCTTCCAACTGCAAGTTGAATTTAGAAACAACTCTCGTATTTTAATAATGAACGTTCTTCAAAATTCCTGTTTATCTTTATATACAGAGGATTCTCTAAGAGAGTTCGAAATTCATTACAGAGACAGTTTAGTAATTGTAGCTTCGTTTCATATGCTTCGAATGGTCGTTGTAAAGTGAGTTCTGCCATAAATTGTAATTACTTCAGCAGCAGCAAATGATTCCATGAAAATAGACAATAATGCTGAATATGTTTAATCAAAATCATTTACGCAAGAAGTGTATAAATAAAATATCCTAATACGGCATTTCTATTAATTTGCCTAAATGATATATTTCTGTTGAAATTCTGGCTTGTGATCATAGGATTTGATAAAAGGGCAAAATATCCTTTTAATGATAATACAGGGATAAAAGGACTATGCGTCTAGATTTTAAAATGATTCTTGAAAGGTTTTTAAATGCATTAAAATGGCCAAGTAAGGTGATAGTTTATGTATTAAAATCATAGGTAATGCTGCAAAATCAGAAAGCCATGAAGAACTCCTAAATATTTAGAAGTTATTGATTTGTATTGAACGCACAGTTCTTATTGTCCTTTTACCTAACAAAATGTAACAAGATTTAGAAATAAATAAAAAAGAAGGTTTAAAATCGCTTTATTTTATTACTTTTTTTTAAAAAAAACTAAATAAAACGCATGTATTTTAGACATGTATATTTATGTATATTTATTTATTATGTAACACATATATATTTATTTAAACGCATTATTTAAATTTAGTTTTTAACTATGCATACACACACGCGCACTCGAACGGTCACGAACGCCTACGCACACACTGCACACATTCAATTAAACTAAAAACTAGCTTAATATCATTCGTTAAAACTAGAATTATCATTTGATTGCTTATGCAACGCATTTCCTGATTATTATAATAATATGTAATTTATTCTTTCAGAATTGTTTGATGGTAATAGGAAACAAAATGTATACATAAAGAACTTTTTTAAATCAGAAGTCACTGTAAAATACATTAATGATTAAAAATGAGTTTCAGCTGATAAGATTTTTTAAATCGAGTCATTCAACAAATGTTTTACCTTATTGAATTAATTTGAATATTATTACCCTTTGCAAAGAGTTGTAGGTGGGTGATAAAAAGTAAATGTAAGTGCAGTTATTTAAATTATTCATAATTTAGTAAAATAAATAACTAATATATTCTCATTAGGTGAATGGATCTTATCCTTATACTCTAAGCAAAATCAAATTCATATAGTATTTAATTTCATTAATGATTAATTACTAAATAATTAATAATTGTATTTTTAGTTAAAAAGTTTATATATATGTAATGAGATACACTAATTACGAAACTGATATCCTCGCCAAATAGGTTACTTGATTTTTTCCTCGATTAAACATGTTTCTTGATAACAAATTTATATATAGGTCTATAAAAATAGAAGTATTTGTTTGAAAAATAAATTCACAAATTAAAATTTAATATGTGAGGTATGCGATGCAAATGTGAACAGAAATCTTTTCAGTAACATACTATGATAAAGGCCTTCTTGAAATCTGATACCGCCATTTTGGATTCAAAACAGTTTCTTTTATTGAAAAAATTATGGCAAGATTTAAGAAATTTTCCAAATATATTAAAAAAAACTCCCTCTTAATCTGATGTCGTATAACACGTTAAGATGTAAGTCATGATGTAATTAGCTCTAATAAAATGTATCGATCTGATTATGGTCATAAAATAAGTAAAGGAACGTGTCATAATATAATTTTTTAATTCAAAAAAAAAAAAAAAAAAAATAGACCACAGTCAAACTCAATGAGACTTTTATTTTCCCTTCCGAATGCCTAGAAATGCGCGTATGAACGAGACATTATTCAACTTTAAAAAATATTTTGAAAACTTACACGAGGGTATAACATCTAATTTAGAAATTGAAGATATATAATTATAATGAAAAAAATTTCAAAAAAGGAATCATATTTAAAGTTTTTAATATTTAGAAATTTCTTCAAAATAATATTATATATATACTACGTTAACTGATCTTAATTAATAGTTAATCAATTGTGTTTTCTTTTCATTTTTTACTTGAATACAATAATTTTTTTTTTTTTAAAAAAAGAAAGAAAATGAAGATTGAAAGAGAAGTGTATAACGACTTGTTCGGTTTGCACAAAAACTGATTTGTAAATTATTCACTTTTTCTTTTTAAATTTAAGCTAATTTTCCTCTTAAAAGGAGTTTTAACAGATTTCTTTTCGTTTTCTTTTTATACATGCTTTAAAGATATACTTTGTAAGATATCCATACTTAGAATAAGTGAGATATTTTTTAGTCATAGAAACAATTTTTTTTAATTACATGAAGCACATTTTTCAAAACTTCATACGACTGTTTTATAGGTTATGTGATGTATCATTTTGAAGTAAGAAAATAGAAAAAGTGAAAGAAAAGAAACTAGTTATAAAACTTTTGGAAGAAAATAATAAAGTTATAAAAAATGTTTGAATAATTCACAGATTTTTTTGTGAAATTGTTTGTAAATTTTGAGTTCTCTGTAGTTTTCACTAAGTTTAAAGATCTGAATATGTTTTATTTTAGTCATTTTTGCCTACTTTTACTTATTTTTGCCTACTTATATATACGATTCTGGGTTTTAGTAATTAGTTCGTATTAAAAATTCTATGAAACAAAATGATTTTTTATAATAAATTATAAATAATCTTTCAAATAATTATGTATGAAAAAAATATAAGAATTTTAATGGTTTTTCTGTATTGCTGCTCTTTTTGAAATTATATTTAACAATGGATTTTGAAGCAGCAAGAAAAAGTATTATTTAATTAGGGATTTAATGTTATATATATAGAGAGAAACAATTTCAGATCTTTATCTTCATTATATAGCAATCAATGTTTTTTATCTCAAGATGCAACTATTTACAACATAAGTTAAGAATGGATACCTAATTCTTATACGTGACATTAATCGATCGATGTCATTCGGAAATGAAAAACATTCTCAGTGGCGCCTGAATACTTTAAGATGACTTAAGATGATCAATACCTCATGAAAACGTTAGAAGCATTTCCCCACTTAAGGGAACATAACAATACCTTTTTTTCGGGCAAAAGAAAGTGAAGACATAATTTTGATGTCATTTGTAAATTTTGCTCATGCATTTGTACTCTTTTTTGCTAAGACTCTGTCTCTCTTTTCAACAGTTTACTATGCTGTCTGGAAATTTACATACAAATTACTTTCATAGTCTTACGTTGGCTTTCTAACATTAGACGAATGGCCATATTAGAGCCAGAAATACGGGTGTTTTTTTTTGGTCACATGAAGATATTTTGTTACATATTATTTTTAGTGGAGGGGTTTTTTCCTCATTGTAAAAAATATTGATCAATTAGATTAAATGACATTTTATTTTCTGTATGTGTAATTCAATTTATCTAAAAGTCACAGAACTTATGGTTAATGGAAGAAAGAAATAACACTGATGCAGTTCTCAAAAAGAACTTTGTCAAGGAACCACTTTACTAGGACTTTACAAACTTTCTTTATATGATTGAATTATTTAATTACTTTATTAATTTCAAATTACTTGAATGAACATAAAATTATCGTTTTATCAAATTTTAATATTTAATGTATTTTCAGATATACTATCTTTAAGTAAGAAAAAATGGAGGGGGAATTGAAGATGAAACTCGTTAATTTTTTTTTAAAAAAGTTTGAATTATTTACGAATTTTTATGCATTTTAAAAAATCCAGATATGTAATGTTTATCAAGTTAAATATCTCACCAAAATTTGTTTCAGCTATTTTTACTTTCATTTTAATATTACTTGTATGTTGTGGCCACCAGAATGTGACAGTTATTATAGCACGTTTTAGTTCAGTCTTCAATAATACTTGAGATATCATTCTAAATAAAATGTCTTGCAAATCAAAATAATTTTTTTAATTTTCTTAAGAATTTAATTTTTGAAAGTGTTTTGTTCCCACCCCTTTAATTTAAAATCTGTCACGCTGTTATTTTTGTAAAGATAAAATTAATGCCGTTGCTTTTAATTATTCCTTAAGTAATAGAAATGATAGTAATAGCATTTTCTTCTGGGCAGATTCGTAGGAATTCGAAATAAGAGGAGTTGTTTCATATGAAATTGTGACAAAAGTCTTAGAGGAGTATGATCAAAACAGAGCCAATATCTTAGAATTATGTAAAAAGTTCAGCAAAAGTGCATTGCATATTTTGTCTATTATTTAGATGACTAAGATCAAATCTCTAAGCAACATTATATGTTCTCTATTCTCCAAATATCGGTACTTTTTGGTTAATAGAATACTAGCCTTCACTCTGCTTCATATTCCTAAATGTGCTAAACTTTCATAAATAATAACTATGAGAATAAACGAAAGTAATGAATGTTGATGCAACAACACGCAACAGATACAAAAGTCGATTGTCGTTTAATTGAACTTTATATATTTCCCTGTTTATGAATTTTTAGCCATCACAAAAGGTCTTTTGTTTTCGTTCAACCACAAAATGTCGTGTCCCTTATTACTTTTCAGAATAAGGTGGGAAATGCACGTGACTTGTTCAACCCATTTGATTTCTTCCAATAGATTTACAGTAGTTTCAGTTTGAATCGCAGTCTAATAGTTTTAAAAATAGAAAAATATGAATCAGTTTATTTCACTGTTACTTTACGACAATAATAATTACATTTTGCTTAAAATGTTTACAGTTTAATAATTTATCGTATACTTTAATTTTAACATCTGAAAAGAATACTATTGTCTACTTCAATAATTTATCGTTTGCTTAAATTCTAATTATTAATTGAATAATTTAATAACTATTTTTTAAAAAAGCTAGCACCTTTGGTAGTTGATTCCGTTCCTTGCAAAACTTTGAATACAATTTTCAGTTTTTTAAATACTTTTTCCTGTTTTTTGTATTTATCAAAACATTTATTCTTTTTCTGAACCTGTGATTAACCATTATTATCTTTTGTTAGATTTTGTTCCAACATTTATTTTTGGATCTAAATGAAGGCTCAAGAGCCGAAAAGCACCTAAATGATACCTTGATATTTAACCATCCTAAATATCACTTAAATCATTGGAATTTTTTGTTTCATCAATAAAAATATTTTTGGGTTTAAATCTATTAATTTTTATAGCCCCATTAATTGAAAGATTAAATTTAAATAATCACTTTGTTTTTATAGTCTACTTGTTTATTGAATAATTTGGTTGATACATTTATGAATATTTTCTCTTGATTAAATATAATCAATACACAACATTCATTTGACAAATTCAAAATCTGAGCTTGCAGCCCACTCTTCACATCCATCATACGCCAACGTGAGATCTTCAAGCTGCTACATTTCTAGTGTGCATTATCTCCAATCGCAAGACTCATGGGTTACGAATTCGTTATTCTATGAATTAGGCTACCATGTCTGTTTTGGCTTACTAGTTTTCTTATACATTGGCTATCTTATTTTTGAAACAATTTTTTTGTAATTAAACATGTTTGATCTTTAACGAGAGTAATTAAAAGTGAAATTCAGTATTAATATTAAAATTTTTTTTAACTAAGCTAAAAATACCTTAAAAGTTTTTCGTCTATTAGTTATTATAAATTTAATTAAAATTTAAAAGTTAATACAAGTCTCGCCAAATTTTTTGAATTCGATCAATCGAAGAGTGCGATTCTTATTTATAGTTCCACTATTTTTACCTGCATCATATTTAATATAAGTTTGCAAAACACATAGCGTATTTGCGATTTCTCTTTTTTAAAAATTTCTGTTGAAATATCTAGGTTCGGGAAACGACTCACAAGAGAATCAACCTAAGAACTCAATCGTTCTTTTATTTATCAAACTTCCGTTCTCGTCTCGACGGGAACAACAAAAGAAAGATCCTTTACTTGAGATGATCAGGATAATATAATTAAGACAAGTAATACCCAAAAGTTGATATTATTATTCAAAATATAAGCCTAATATAGTGCCTACTTATTACTATTAACAATAGCAACTATATAATCATACACTTGTTGTATCTCCTACTATTCGACCTCATTTAAATTAATCACTCCCTCAGTCTAAACCTCTAGTCTAAGCTATCATCTCTTCTCTATCTGATATGTCGTTTCTCCTCTAGAAATCGTAGTGATAAAGTTTATAAAAGGAACTAGAAAATAAGAGACATATATGCATAAATATTTGATAATGAATATAGGCTTGTTATTAAAGAAGAATTGATAGAAATTTTATAAAATAGCTATTTATAATTATATTTTATAAATTAAATAAAATTATATGAAATAGTATTACAGAAACAAGAGTGAGCCTCGTATATTTATTTTAAAAAAAGTTTTACCAATTATCCCCCTTCCCAAATTTACATTATAATTGCATCTAATTTTATTTAAATACATATTGTATTCAAAAAGTTCTAATACACAGAACTAAAAACTCCAAAGTTAAAATTACATTTGATATTAAGCTTTTGCATATTCTCACATTTTATCTACTACAACATTTGGAATTAAACTCCCTCTAATATCTTTTGGAACGTCTCACCCCGACATTAACAGATCAATTGAAAAGTCCCCGGCCTGACACATAGATGGCGCTACTAGAATTAAATCCATATGTTTTTTAGTTAGCCCTAATTCTCAAAAGATGCGTGTATAAATTTGACAGCTGTCGGATCATTAGTTTGGAAATTATAGCATTTTGAGTGAAGCAACTTTTGTTATTGTGAAAAAAATGGATAAAAAGGAATTTCGCGTGTTGTTAAAATATTGCTTTTTGAAGGGAAAAAATACAGTTGAAGCAAAAACTTGGCTTGATGCCGAGTTTCCGGACACTGCCCCAAGAAAATCAACCATCAAGGATTGGTATGCTAAGTTTAGACATGGTGAAATGAGCACCGAAGACGGTGAACGCAGTGGACGCCCAAAAGAGGTTGTTACCGACGAAAACATTAAAAAAACCACAAAATGATTTTGAATGACCGTAAATTGAAATTGAATGAAATAGCAGACACTCTAAAGATATCAACTGAAAGTTTACATCATATCATTCACGAATATTTGGGTATGAGAAAGCTCTGTGCAAAGTGGGTGCCACGCGAGCTCACTTTTGACCCAAAACAACGACGAGTTGATGATTCGGAGCAGTGTTTGAAGATGATCGAGCGTAATAGACCCGAGTTTTTGGGTCGATATGTGACAATGGATGAAACATGGCTCCATCATTTCACTCCGAAGTCCAATCGACAGTCATCAGAGTGGACTGCACACGATAAGCGTGGAAAACGCAACAGTCGGCTGGCAAGGTTATGGCGTCTGTATTTTGGGATGCGCATGGAATAATTTTTATTGACTACCTTGAAAAAAGAAGGACCATCAACAGCGAACTATTGCATAGCGTTATTGGACCGTTTGAAGGACGAAATCGCCGAAAAACGGCCGCATTTGAAGAAAAAGAAAGCGCTGCTTCACCAAGACAATGCACCGTGTCACAAGTCAGTGAAAACGATAGCAAAAATCCATGAATTGGGCTTCGAATTGCTTCCTCATCCACCGTATTCTCCAGATCTGGCCTCCAGCGACTATTTCCTGTTCTCAGATCTCAAAAGAATGCTCGCTGGGAAGAAATTTTCGTCGAATGAAGAGGTGATCGCCGAAACTGAGGCCTATTTTGAAGCAAAGGACAAATCGTACTACAAAAATTGTATCGAAAAGTTGGAGGGTCGCTATAATCAGTGTATCACCTTTGAAGGGAATTATGTTGAATAAAAAAATGTGTTTTACTATGGTAGGCCGGGGACTTTTCAATTGACCTGTTATCTCATTGTTATCGACTCTTCGGTCTCTTCTATCGTCTCGTACTGCTACCCTTTCATCTTCAGTTGGAACTTGGGAAACAATCATAAGTCCAGGAGTTGCACAGATATGGTGAGTATAGGTGGTGGCTCAAGAACACAACCTGCCTTCTCGCCAAAATATACTGAACAAGGACGAACTTGTGAGACAATGCATTGTTATACAATTTCCACTGTCCAGCAAATCAGGCCTCACACGCCGTATACGTTTCAAAATCCGATCCAAAACATCTTTGTAGAATGCTCCAGTCATAGTGGAACCTTGACGACGAAATTCTCTTGTACAAGCTCAACATTTTCACTTTGACTCAAACATGGACCATCTGATCTTTCAACATCTTAGTTCGAATATCTTCAAACTGTAAGCTTTGAAAACTGCTCAGTTACACGGGAACAACTCATAGTATCATCATCGCCTGCGGATTTAATCATTTTGTCTATTTGTGGTCAATTCCCTAATTTAAAATAAAATTTTATGTTCATTGCTCCATTTTTTTTCCGATGACACACAACGTTGCCAAGAAGAAACTTGCCATAAATTAATGCGCCCACTTGATACGCGTAGGTAAAGGTTGTTGCTACATCACCCGTCGGTTCCATAGAAATAGAGCCATTTTCTCTCTTTTACGAGTCCTAGAATTTCTTGAATACACTGAGTAAGATTCACCTTGAAGCTTTTTGTTACAAAATATGTATGGCACTATTATTATTTTATTCGTTCTGTCTTTTGTAATGGAGCAAATATAATAGTACCTATGATCATGATAAAAATTATTAATAATAACTTTTTATGATTTTGAGAAGTACAGGACAAAATAAGCAAGCTAATAGAACAGAATTTATCTGTTTTTGTAGTTAACTACCAGCGTAAGTTGCTTATTATTCATAGTTCCGACAACATAGTTTCATAAGGAGCCACTGTTTATGTTTATTAACGGACAAAAACTATTTATTCCACACCAATTTAATCTTTATGTATTCAAAACAAATCCACTCTATACCAAGAAAAATTAATACTTAATCATAGTATTTCATTCTCTTTTAAATTATTTCTCATGTTATATATATATATATATATATGCAACGCTTATTTCCTTACATTAGAGTTTAATATCCTTTCATTTTCTGCAATGCATCTCTATTTTAGGTACCTCATCAGTTTCTCAAAACTTTTGTAGTTAAAATTGCATAATTTAAGCCACTAGTTTGATAATGCGCAGTCACTTGCCATGGAAAAAAATTTCCCCGTGTCTTGAGTTGAATATTCGGAATTGAACTGTGGCTAGGCTTTCCTGTATATCTCTTAATAATATATATATGTTTGAATATATATATATATATATATATATATATATATATATATATATATATATATATATATAAACGTATTTTAAATTCTCAATTTGAACAGAATAACAAAAGTAATCCTTCACTCGAGGGAATAAAATAAAACTAAACATAACTGGGAATAATAAGATGTAAGTGGCAATTACTCCGAAATTTATATCTAACCCTAAATCCAGACTCTGTGTAACGCTATCAGATTCAGTGGCTACACATTTGAATTGTAATATCTCTTCGCGATCCGAATTCTTTCCGTCGAATCGTGAGTTCGAGTTCTAATTACACTAAGATTAACATGGATAATTCACATTAAGATTCATGAAGCTCCAAAGTCTCTCAGAATGTGAGGTTTGGGTAAATTGCAGTTGTGTTCCACTAGTGGGTATTGATTATAGTCCTCTAGCATTAGCCCTTGTAGTTTCTAAGTGCGACGTTAATAAATAATCAATCTATACAAGCGCTTGAATTCATTGATTCTCTCTCCTCTGTGATCTCCCCTTCAAGTCTCTTCATAAAGAGGTAATCTGTTTAATAAAACTAGAAGACGCAGTTTTCTTCTGTTCTTATATATTTCGGAAAGTGATAGAAGTTTTTCTGGAAGAAGTAGAATCCGTAGAAAGCAAAATAAAAACTTAAAGAAATAAAGTAGTAAAAATAAGAGAGAACCGGAAAAATCAATAAAGTAAGCCCATTTCTATATATTGAGCTGTCCGTATGGTGACCGATCAGTTAAGGGTGGACAACTTATAGAGAAAGTCTACTGATACCAGTAACTTATAAAAGAAATATAATGTATTTGTAGGAATATTACACCATTCCTTGTATATATATATATATATACTTGTGGAGCTGTTAAATTTTCTCCTGTAAAAATTTTCTTTAGAGGGCAATTTTCTTTTTCTTTAGAATGACTTCTAATAAAATATTCCTTATGTAACTTGAAACTTATTGAAAACATTGCAAAGTATTAAACCATCTATCCCCTGAAAATTATATTTAGTTAATCAAAGAGCTTCCGAAACATTTTATTGCAAATTAGACTTTTTTTTGTTCCTATTTATTTATCACTGAACAGAACCGAGATTCGATAACGAAATTTAGTAAATAGATTTAAAAGGTGCTTCAGAAATATTTCCAAACTCGATATCCTACGACTTTTTTTTATCATAAAAAAATAAGCTTTTTTAATTGCAATGCATGAAAAGATATTTTAAATTTTTTTCTTATTTTATTTCGTTGGAGATTTATGATAGTTTTTGTTTTCTCTCTTAAATATGAGAGTATATGATTACATAAGTGTTCTTTTATATTTTAAAATATTGCCTTTGGCAAAATCAATTTTTATGTTTCAACTGTTTGATTTTTCATAATACAGACAGTGTTAAGAAAAGATAAAAGGCAGAGTTAAAAAAAAGAGCAATGGAATATAGAATTATTTTGTGTTTTACAGCAGCAGTTGTAGCATTTCTCTTAAAATATATTTAATTTAATAATTTATCGTTTGAATTAATTTTAATAGGTGAATGGAACATTATTGAATATTCTAATATTTTATCGTTTGCTTTAGTTTTAATATTTAATTTAATAATTTGATTTTTATCACATAATTATCTGCTTTCATTTTTTTTGTTATCTAAAGTTAGCATTGCTTGGGTATTTTAGAAGCTTCTTATTTTTCGTTTATTTTTTAGAGCAACAACAAGATGGCAATGGAGTAAACAAAAATGATATTCGGGGAAACAGTCAATTTATTTAAGAAATTTTGAAAATCTTGAAAAATTAATTTAAGATAGAGTTATTTTTATGGGTAATGGTACTACCATATCTATAAAACCAACAGAAACTTTTTTGGAATTCAACACAGATTATTTGTTTTCTGAATTTTTTTTGTTACTGAATTCTTATTCAAAAGCATTTAGGATTTATATTATGGTTACTGATAATATTTCACTGGCATTCTTTTCTTGTTTTGTGAAAAGTCTCAAGAGAAATCTCAATTTGTTCTTTTTTTTTTTTTCAAAGAACGAGTCAACAAAAAGTATAGATATTTATAGAATATATATATTTTTTCAAAACGCGTAAATAAAATGTTTCTATTATTTTTGACTCAAAGAGGTTTTTTTTTTAAATATATTTTTTATCACTGAGATTTAAGAGTTAGGTATAGTGAGACACGAAATACAAAAGTAAATAAATAAAATAAATTAAACCCTGAAATAACAAAATATGTTCTTGGAATATAAATACTACAAGAAATTATCTATTGTCAGCGGAAAAAATTGCTTAAATAGGAAAATGCTCTAATCTAGAACTTTTGTTTAGGAAGAGAGACCTGACACTTTCAATCAGATTTCTATTTTAATTATGAGTACATTCATTTTTCTCAAAATTAAATTTTTTGTTGCCATGTTTTAATATCCAAAATGCTCTTTGTAATTCAAATTGTACACAAAATTACATAATTTTAAATTTACACCACTTATTATATAATAAAGAAAAAAATTCCACTTGGATTTTATAATCCTTTGATTACTTAAAATTTTTTGCGACAAAAAAGTATCGATGCATTTTTTCTATAAAATTAGTGCTACAGAATGTAAAACTTTAATTTTTCTTTAAATTATTTAGTTCATGGAAATGTCATAATCATATTCTTATTTTTATTTGTGAAAAAAAGTAAAAGTAATATGAAAACATTTTTTATATCTTGAAATACCAAAGTTAAATTTCCATACTTAATAAAATGAATGTCAAAATTTATAATAACCATACAAGCTAAACTTTTCTCAATTAAATATTCTATATAGTGTAAAAGAAACCTAAATTTCACGGACAACCAACGAAAAAGAGAAATTTGAGGTTTTTCTGTCCCTTATTCTCTTAAATAGCTCAATTAACGCATTATTTTGCTTTCAATTATAATAATGTCATATTATTTTTAATAGTATTTTCCTTTACTCGACTATTTCGTAATGAGTATTACATGCGCATATTTCTGTTTTGAATATTGATATTTTTTTCTTTATTTTTGAAGAGAACTGATCTAATAAAAACAAGATTTATTAAAGTTCAGTGATAATTTATAAAGATTTCATTATCTTTTCATTTAAAAAGTACGAAGAAACAAAATAAGAAAAGGGATTTTTTTTAAAAAGTGCATGTATTCATTATTAAAAAAATACTATGCAAAAGATGACAAAAATTGAATAGAAGTTTCATAGTAAATCATTATAAAATAAAAATGTTTAATAATATTTTGAATTTTTTCCAAAAAATTGAAAAAACGGAGTTATATTGTAATATACTTGCTGCTGCTAAAGAATTATTAATTCCTTAATTTACAAGCATTATTAATGGCATCCTGAAATTGCATTAGTAATTAAATATTATTTTAATGAATAGCATTGTATTCCGCTACAAAAAGGACTCTATTGTGTATTATTCTATCTATTTTTTCTTTCAAATGTTATTGTTGCTTACAAATCTAAGTTTTTTTGTGTTGTTTAAAAAAGTTTCAATTTTTCAATAGACAAAGTGTGTATGGCAAATCGAGTTTAAATTTTTCATAAAATTTATTACATTTTTTTTTTCTTTCAAGCCATTCATTATTTCATTAAAAAGATTTTAAACTGAAAGCAAATGTGCAAAATAATTAGATTTAGGAAAATAATAACAAATGTAAGCTAAGTGAATAATTTTGTTGCACAATCGAAATTTATCTAAAATTGTAATGTTAGTCGACAAAATGTTACATTGAATAACATCTGTTACATATATACAATTTTGTTTTTTGCGAAATTTCAAATATGTAATTATTTTTATTTGCTTCAAAAAAGCTATACAATTTACTAAATGCATATATTGCTATAAAATTTAATTTCTTAAAAATGCAGAGACACAATATCAATGTACATCGATTTTAACTTACTCTTTCTTCATTAATATTTAGAATTTTGTACCATTTGAACTCAAAAATTTAACATAAATTAGAAACAAACTCGAAAATGATTATTCTTTCACACTTTGTTATTCCGTTCAAGTTGACTGACACAGCTTTTTGAATTATCGCTAGAATTATAAATTTGTGGAATACATTTAATGCTATTGATTAAGGAACATAATTGAACTATTTGACATAAAAGTAATATTTATTTACTCATTTCACATGAATTCGATGCTGAAATTAATTACGAACTAGTTTCTACTCACACATTCTCAAAAATGTTTGAAAGTCACATCACATAATTTAACTAATTCCATTTTCTTTTATTTGAACTGTAAATGCACGAGAGAATATTTTGGAGTAGCTTCAATAAAAAAAAAGTTTAAAATTAATTTCTGCAGAAAAAAACTTAAAGTAAACTGTTTCCGCACTAAAGATATTAATTTTCTCTGAATCAAAGTTTCTCAATTCATATTGATTCTTTTGTTTTCTGAGAGGAAAGGCGCTGCCAATGTCTTTTATTTTTATCAGAAAATTCAAGATTACTTAATTATGGAAAATAAGCCTCAAAACCTTCGCTTGGGTTACTAAATTACATAGATATTGAAAAAAGAAGAAATTACATTTTCGAATTACTGAAAAAAATTAATATATGAATGCCTATTTTTGGACTCAAATAATTATATGCCATCTTTTTAGCTTTGTATAGAACAAATAGTCTTTGTAGTCTAGTGGTCATTGTCGCTAACTCTTAGCCTTCGTTATATCCGTCGAGTAATGCATTCGAGTCCTTATGCCACTAAAAACGTACCTCACAGAGGAGCTGATGCACATTAAATCTGTCGAAGCTCCAAGTCCTCCATTGACATAATGTGAAAGCTTGGAGAGGGAGGTGCTTCCTCGTCACTTGACCGATGCTTAAGGTCCGCCGCCAAACACCCTCGTACTCTTCTAAGTACAAACACCTTCAAATTACGACTTTAAAGAGCAATTAATCAATCAATTGAATTTTGCACAACATTCAAGAAATCCATTTGGAAAATTATAATAGCCAAAGAATGAAAATTCTGACATTTTATTTCAATCAGATTAAAATATAGCGCTTCACTTACCCGTATAATTTTTGTAAATCAATGAGCTCTATTTGTTGATTTTTAAGACACATTTATTCTGATAAAAATATAACATATTTTAACGAAAATTTAAACTAGAATTATCAGTGTATAACATTTGTTAGAGCTGTTACTCCATTAAAGTTAATTTTAATATAGTTCACCAATCATAAAAATAAAAAATGACTCTCTAAGATAAAAATATTTAGCATGAAATACTTCTTAAGACAACAAAATTTAATCAAACCACATAAATAACATATACAAATTATACGATTTAAATGAACAACTGCATAAAATAGCATATATATAATTAATTGTTAGAATAACTAAGAGATAAATTATTAGATTATTAAAAAGTTAAATCAATATAAATATTAAATAATTAAAATACTACAATACTTGAATAATTAAATTCCTGGAATTAATTAAAATAATTAAATTATGTGAATTATTAAATAATTTTAAATATTTATTAAAATAATTAATTAATTTTGCATTCAGTAGTTAATTAATAATTAAATTGACCAAAAATTACTAAAAATGAAATAACTTGATTATTTAATAGTTAAATCACTAAAATTGTTAAGTAATATATTTACTAAAATTACTTAGCAGTTAAAATTACTGGAATTGCTTAAAATATTAAATTACTGGAAATATAAGTTATATATATTTTAAAATGATTTTTTCATGAATGTATCATAAAATAACTAATTAATAATGAAGTTAGTAAATTGATGAGAAATAAATTTTTCAAAATACTGAGTAATTATTAAATAATTGAATTAGAAAACTGATAAATAATAAAATTATTAAAATAGTAAGTGATTATTAAATAATATTGCAAAATAATTTAGGAACTATGTTATAAAACACTTAATAAATATTTAAATTAATCTAAATAATTTTAACTGCTAATAATGCGAGAGTTTTAGTAAAATCATTTTCCAGGACTGAATCAATTTCTTCCTTTCTTTCTGTGTCCAAATGACAAGGTCTGTAATTATTGAATTCCGTGACATATAGGAAACTAAATGTTATTTAGGCAAATTGATTCATATTATTTCACAACAAGGAAGGCTCCCATCCACTAAAAACATTATCTAACAAAATGTCTTTGAAAGACGAAAAAAAAATTATAATAAATCTGGATCTAATATGAACATTCATCTAGTGTTAGAAAGCCAACGTAAGACTATGAAAGTAATTTATATGTAAATTTCCAGATAGCAGAGTAAACTGTAAGAGTGAAAGACAAAGGCTTAGCAAAAAAGCGCACGAATGCATCAGCAGGATTTACAAATGCCATCAAAATTATGTCTTCACTTTCTTTCGTCAGAAGAAAAGTATTGTTATGTTTTCTTAAGTGAGGGAACACTTTCAGAGTTTTCGTGAAGTAGTAATCAGTCTTAAAGTATTCAGGCTCCACAGCGAAAATTTCTTATTTAGGAGTAACTTCAATCCATTAATGTCGCGTCTGAGAATTAGGTATTAATTTTTCATTTAGCCAATAGTTCGATCTTGCGAGTTAAAAAAAACATTGTTGCTGAGGTAAGATATAGGTGTAATATTATGAATTATTACTCTAAGTCTTAGTGGAAGAATCATTGTTATAATATAATATTTTCCATTTTATTTTAATTATTTTTATATAATTACCCCACTTAGTAATATCATTTATGGATGTGTAAATATTATTCGTATTAATAAGGCACAATATTAATGAAAGAAGGAATCCATCGAAGGAGGGTCAGAGATTTTCATTTTACAGGTAAATAATTCAATATGACTAAAAAAAAGATTATTTCCTTTATGTCGCTATAATGCGATTATAATGGACATAAGTTAGAGGCGATATCAGTTCTTCTATATTCTGGTATTTTTTCCCCCTGTAAAGCAGAAAATGTAATTGAACTGTTTTGAAATTATTGTAATGATATTGTAATTGTTAGTAAATATTAAGTAATTTTAGCACGCACACTTACATATGCCATTCTTTGAAGGCAGTATGATTGACTTACGAATAAATTGATGCGAGTTCATTAGAATTGCAATAAATGTTACGCTGCTTTCCTCATAAAAGAATTTACCAGCACTGTTCTCCAATGTTACATACTAATGCTTTTTATAATGATTGATAGATCGACATTTCATGAATCGCTTTCTTGTTGGACAGCCTGCGACTGCGATTTCCCGCTCTGTTCATCGACCACAGAAATGTGTGACCCAGTTCCCCTTAAGAAGTCCTCCAAGATTATTTGGTTTCCTTTATGATCGTATCTTTCATTTCGAGACTGCCCTAGTATCACTCGGTAAGCTCAGTATATATTATCCAGGAAAAGGTTTTTAAAAAATTATAATTTTTTTTTCCAGAAGAAATGCTTGGAGTTTCTTATATAAATCTGGAAGAAAAAATAAATTGCTGAAAATTTATTCGGATTGGTTTTTTTAGAAAAGAAATATGAGGAAAAAGAAAAATACATCCAAAAGGGAGAGAAAAAGAAAAAAAAAATGGTCACAAAAAATACCTGCCAAAAATTATCATTGTTGAAAACATAATTTTTTCCTGTCACTAAATATGAAAAATAACTTTTTTAAACTTCATTTAATACGGGATTTCAAAATTTTTTTTATAAATATCAAACGAATATTCTTTTTAATACAAAATTATCTTCGCTTAAAGTAAGTTTTTTTGTGGTATGCTTTAAAATAAAGGAATTTATTTGAATGTCTGCTGAAGCTTGTTGTCAAAATATACAGTAGAAATAACTACCTTAAATAATTCAGTGCATTTCGTTAGACCCTATAACAAAAGCATTTGTATTTTTTTTAAAAAAAATTGTATCTCAAATATTTCTTTTCAATATATACTACACTCCTGCAAAACTAAACTGATTTCGATATACAAGCTAAAAAATATATTCAATAACAAAGTCTAAATATCGTGAAAAGATATTAGAATAAGAGTGTGTGGTTAGCAGCAAACATACAACCACAATATTAAAATAAAATATTTGAAAATGGTTAAAATAACAGTAATTCACAAGCTGTGGTAATACCCGAAGTTAATAACTGTGCAGATGTTAAGGTGGCGGGGGGGGGACAACCCTTTTAAAGGAAAAATAAAATAAATAAAACAAAAAGCGTGAAAGAAAATTCAGGTTTAAAGATCTATCTTTTGAAAAAAGGATAAACTAGAAGTCGTTTGTTAAAAGCAAAATGAAGTAATAAAATAATACTAAATAACAGCCCCAGCCTCACGTTCTACAAATCATCTGTTGTTTATAAAAGAAAGCGAACTGTTGGAGCTAGACGTTTGTTTTCACGTACAGCTGCAAACGTACATGCCTTTTTATAGCTTCATTTATTGCTTCTTTATAACAGAAACAAAAGGGAAAGACTCGTACTGGTCTTTAATTGTTGTTTCTTTTCAGACAAGAGAATTCCCGTGTTAAAAGTCAGTTGGATATGAAGGCAGATATTGCGGTCACGGCAAAGTGAATTTCTTCCCTTTGTTGAAAGTTTGCTTTAAATTATACTATTCATAAATTATTGTCTGAATGTCATTCTATGAATGATTATTATTAAAAACTGTAAAATGCAATAGAACTCTTAAGGGAGCTGTCCAAAATTTTTTTAAAAAAAATCTTCACAAAAAAAAATTTAATGTTTTACTATAAACTATGAAATTTTTGCGGAGTAATTTTCGAAAATAGAGCAAACAACTACTTAAGCAGTATGATGAATAAATCAAACCGTCAATAGCAAAAACGATACTATAAGGACGGAAAGGCTTATTGTTCTCTTTTTCGGTAAAAATTATGTGGTTTAATGATTTAGCAACACCCAAAAGCCGTTTAAATAAAAACAATCAGATCCATAAATTATTTAAAGTATATTAAGTTCTCTTTACTCTAACTTTTTAGTAACAACAGCCGTGCCGGATTATTGAACATCAATATAGTTTATATGGGATACCAAAGATATATGGCTCTAGGTAAACATTTTAAGAATTAAAACATGTATTTGATGTTTTTACGCACATTCCAGACCCGTGTAGACAAAACAAAAATCTAACAAAATATTTGGAAATTCTGGCAATTATAAAATTAAACTCAAACATTGAGCATTAATTTAAATGGATATTTTTGTATTGATACAAACACCACAAAAGGAAAATTAAAACAACAAATAATTGTTAAAATAAGTTGTGACGAGCTACTCTAGTCACATATTTACGGCTGTTTGCTGTATTAGCCCTTGAATACCTCTTGGGCTTCAAAAATATTTTTTTTGTATACTGTATGTTACAGTTGTGATATTCTGTAAACGTTGAAATGTAACCTGCTAGAAAATAAGAAACACTTTGTTGAAAAGAAAACTGACAATTACGATTAACTGGTCGAAAATGCGAGCAGTACCTGGTAGTCAAGGTCTAGAAACTCCTGTAATCACACAAAAAAATCTGGAAATGAATGTTTGTATCGGTTTTGAATAATAGAATGTGCCAAACCAACAAACATCAGATTAAAAGAAGGTTACTGGACTTTGACGCCGCCCAAATATTTAATTTTAATCTTAAATTTTATAAAATTTCTTTATATAATGTTTATATTGACTCTCTTCTACAACAACGTCAGAAGTTAAAACGCCCTACTTAACTAGCCAGATGAGACGTCTTTTCAGCCTAATTGGTTAGAGCGCAGCAAAAAGAGACCGATCAACTTCGGACCCATTGGGCCAGGGTTCGAAACAGCAACGGCATTCAAGGTCATCCACAATTACACGCTCTCCCTCCACGGAGAAAAATACCTGAACGCCAATATGTAATGTAAACTATATTTTTGTGTGCTTATTATGTGTTAAGATTCAATCACAACATGGTTTGTTTGCATTCAATCAAAGCATGGTTACCGTCATTCATATTTTCCCTTTGGAATCTCAAAGCATGGTTTGTTTGAAATTCTTAAGGGAAAATTAGAATGACGATAGAGAAACTGGAGCCTTAAAACCACAGGGAACCTCCTGGGTCACCAACTGTACCTTTTCAAATCAATTGAAATTTTGTAGGCGAAATCATCTCATTTTCAATTAAATGTTTTTGCTCATTTTTGAGTATTCAACAAAATAACATCTAATTTTCAACCACTTAAATAATTTTTTAATAAGTAATCAATAAATATTTAGATATTTTTGAAAGATCCTTTTGGACCAGAGTCTCTTAACCAGAGGTTCATGGACTCCATGGTCTGAACATTTCTCAAGAATAAATCAAATTTACAATTTCATTTTTTGAATTATTACTGAGGCAACTCATTATATCTTGCATGTCCGTTTCTTACAAATGTATTCAATGAATTGCATTAGCATATTACTAGTAGTATTACAGAGATACTGAAGAAGGGTATCGTAATTTTGAACATAGGTCCAAGTGACGAGGATGCCATCTCATCTGGCATCTTACTCTCCTAACTTTCACGCCTTACCAATGAGAGGACTCTGGGCTTCGACAGATTTAAAGTACAACTACACGATGAGTCTTCAGTGTATACTTTAATATAAATTACACGTTGTTATTTTATGTCTTATGTAAAAAAAAGGGGGGGGGACATATATTTTTACCAAGAAATAAGAAATATAAAAAAAAATTTACGTTATTGAATTTTGAAAAGTTTGATTTTCTGATTTATAGAAATATTTTGCTTTCTTCAAAAACCGTTTAAGAGTTGAAATACATCAAATTTAAAAGTATGCTGTCAATCGTCAAATAAAAAATATTTTAGAGTTTAAAATATGAACTCTGAAAAATAATTTTTGCATTGTATGATTTTAGAAAAAGATCTTTGAATTTAAAAAAAAACACTTACAAATGTATTATTTATATATTTTTGGTATGACTATTTATTAGAATAATAATTATAATTTGAGTTAAAATACACTATATTTATAAAAAAATTTATTTCAAAGATACGCTCAAATAGCAAACAATTATAAAAATCTGAAAAACTTTTGGTTATAGAGAGATATTTTCGAAAGTTAATTTTACGCCTTTCTTTTTTTACTTGTAAGAATCGATATTGTATTTTTGAGCAAATTATATAAAACTTTTGATGGCTTTGTACTCAAAATTGCTTAAATTTCAGAATATTTTTATGCACACACACACAATGCTGCTTTATTAAAATTCTATTTTTTTCTATCCTCATGTATCAAATTCTATTTAAGTCATAAATTTTTAAGCAAAAACAAGTTTTGTAATAAGTTTCTTTGAAAACTAATGTTAAAAAAATATTTTTTCTAGTATTCTTTTTTAAAAAGTGATCTCAAAATTAACCAAATAAAATAATATTTAAAACAAAAAATAAGAAAGAAGAAGTTTAATTATATTTGTAACAATAATACTTGCCGAAATAATTGAATAATGCAATTGTTTCCTTATGACTTTTTAAAAATATAAAATAATGCCATAAATAGATTCGAAAAGTAAATATACTCTTCTGCAGATCCAAAAGAAATATGAATATATGACCGAAAGTATTAAAAGAATATCAAAATTGTAACGCCATAAAAATCATAATTATTCAAAAGCTCGAAGAAACGTGTGATGTCAAACACGTAGTAATGCAAAAAAAAAAAGTGGATTTTTTTTGCAAAAAAGTAATTCTACAAATCTCTTTAAAATACCATCTTTGAGGAAACGAGAATTTTTTTTCCATTAAAAAATGTCCGCTAGTATGTAAATAAGTAAAACTAAATAAATAGAAACATTTTCTTAAAAATTATTTTTATGCTCGTTAAAGAAAACTTGAAATGCTCATTAAGGAATCGAAAATTGCATCATTATATGGATACAGGTATGAATATTACCAGAAGTTGTTATTTCAGATAGTAAATATAATGAACAGAGCATAAAAGGTACGTTTAGGTATTGGAAATATCCACAAACGTTAGTATATTTCTAGGATGATATTTCCCTTCTGTAATTTTAGCTGAATGGTCATGCTCATGAAGTCGCGGTTGTTTCTGTCGAATCATGCACTCCTGATACCACTAAATACTAGTTGAGTAGAAGGGAAGGAGTGGAAATTTGAATCTTGGGGTGCCATCTCAGGTGTCATTCTTATCACTTGATCGAGGCTCAAAATTACGATGCTAGTGGCTGATAATCTTTGGGTTGTTTTTAAATACGTTGTCAATAAACAATCAATCAAATCTAATATTTTTAATGCATTTCTCAGACTAAGCATAAACCATATTGAAAAGTACTGCTCTAATCTATCGATATTGTTATATTTTTCAAATATTTATTTATTTTAATTAAGGGGTATAGAGCAACAAAAGCTATATAATCCCCTTTTAAATACTCTTTTAATCCAATAGATATTAAAATATTTCATCTTCAGAAGTAATGTTCTAAATACTTATTTTTTAGCTACTGTTCTCTCCAAAAAAAACAACATTTGAATGTAAAATTGGGCTGCGGGTCTATCTTGAGTATACTCTAGTGATGATTTCTCTATGGGACGAGTATTTATTACAAGTCAGAAGAATATGTTCCAAATCATTGATAAGTTTATAGGTAATGATAGAAAATTATATTAGTAATATTTCTTAATAAACTCTATTATTTAAAGTAAAATAAAAGAAAGAAAGAAGTTGTATTTGACAGTTTATTGTCTTTAAGAACGCTGGTTGACAACCGACAAAAGAAGAGATGGAATATTTTGTTCTTTTCTTATGCGGAAAATATAAGAATTGTTCTCGTAAGTTTGAATATATATTTATGTTAGGAAATTGTCAGTAGAAAATAAATATGATATTTTGAATAAACGTCTTCTTCACAATATGTCTGTAATACAGTATATACTAATTATTGGCAGTTCCACCGAGATATTGGTAAATTAGGTGTGCTTATCTAATTGAGGTAATGTTGGTCTCCTAAACCTTATAAGCAGCTAAATTAAAAAAAAAAACACACACACTATTTTGATTCTGCGGAAATTAAAAGTAGAAGTATTCGATATCTGATTGCAATAGTGCTAGTCTCCGGAGTCGCTGAATTTAAAAATTGTCCAATAGAAATGGCCTGTTGCCGAAATTTTTTTTGTGGAGAAATCGTTTTATGAAAGTGGAAACATTCTATTCAAGCACCATTTTTTTAAAATTTTCTTTGCTGTTGTTCTTCTAACTTCATATTCTGAGATGATTCGATTATTTTCTACAGGGAAAAAAAAGAGAATCTTTTAGTAGACAATTTGTTTTGTAAACCGAAAAAGTATTTACCAAGTTTTTATTTATTCAAACTAATTCCTTTTTTTTTATTATTTTATATATGTCCTTCTTTAATATTGTTGCAACTTTGAGTAAGAGAACAACTACCGGAAATAATTCAAAGTATAAAATTATATTTGCTATATTATATATTTTCTAAACAGCAAGAAGTACATTTATTTTTCAGTGCAAAAATTATATTTTTCATATATAAATCTTATATTTTGTGTATATTTATATATATATATATAAAAAATTATATTCAGTAAAATTATATTTTTTGTTTGATCGTTATTTATGTGAATTATTAATGGCAATACATATATTTAATATTGATAATAAATATTTATGAGTCCTCTCAGAATAGTGGTTAAAATAAACATTTCTCGTCAACTAGGTGCAGTATACTTAAACTCTGATGTTTTGCCAAATAAACAAAATTGATTTCATAATTCTCGCTAAGTGGATGGTGGGAATTTGAGTTTTTACATATCGCTGAGGATTTTACAATTTTTTTGTTTTGTTTTTGAAACCGTACATTAGATAATTCATATGATACATTTATGATTGTTCGGTAATGTTATATATATTTTTAAAGTCAAAAGAAGAATTTTTCACTGAAAAATAAATGTACTTCTTGCTGTTTAGAAAAGTTCAATGTATTATGGGTTTTATCGTGATTTGTAATGTTAAATATTAATACTATATGATATACAATTCAGATGTTTTAAATTATTGTAGACATTTTTCTATTCCATATTGTGTTTTACTGAGAAAATTTAGGAGATAATAGAAACTATAGCTATACTTAGAATTAAAGTATTTAAATACTTACAAAGTAGATTGGACGAAAAAGTGACAAGTCCTTCCTGTAAAATTATATTTCTTAATATAACCACAATTTTATGGATTAAATTTCTATTAAAGTTATTTGTTTAATATGGCATTATTAGTTAAAAATAGGAAACTGAATTTACAAGTGTTGGCAGAAAAATACGGTACAAATGTAAAATGCGAATCTTAAATCACGCAATTGGATAAATTCATTGTGGAAAGTTACGATTATGATGAAGAATTTACACGCTCATAGCTTGGTACTATTAAAGAAGAGCGGGAAACGAAGGCAGAGAGAGAAAGATTGATTAAATGGTTTTTATTTACATTGCAATAGAACTCGAGGGCTACTGGGGACGGATCTCATAGTTTTGATCGTCAATCAAATGACGAAGACGTTGCCTGCGTTAGCACTTCCATCTCCAAACTTCTACACCATGCCAATGGGAGGACTCTGAGCCTTTACAGATATAACGTGCATCAGCCTCAGCTATAGGACAGGTCTTTAGAGGCAACAGGGCTTGAACTTTCGACTCGAAGGAAACCTCCCGTCGCCAGTCCACGACTATCACCACTAGTCTACCGTGGCCCCGGAAGAGAGAGAAAAAGAACATGAAATAAAGAAGCAAGAAAGAGAACGCGAAAAAGGAGAACGAGTGTGAGAAAAAGTGAAAAATAGAATTGAGAGCAAAAAAGAGAACTTGAAAAAGAGGAAAAAGAATGAGTTGTAGCATTTGAGCTGTAAAACATGAATTGGAAACAAAAGCCGCAAGTATACAGCCCGGGCATTCTATGCAGGTACCTGATCAACCAGTAAAAATCAGAATTCACTGTGTCATGTCCGCTTTAATATTACCGAAGATTAAATTAATTTATTTTTGGTGTAATCTGAATGATAAATTAAAATTTTAAATAAACCAACCGAAAACCACGTTATTCAGCTTATTTCATCCTCCAGATATAGTTTAAATTATATCTGGAGAACTAGAAGATGCAGTGAATAAGTATTGTGAGTATGTAAAATCTTTAATATTACAAAGATTTAAATTGAGTGCGGAAAAATTCCATAGCTATTTAGCAAACACCAAAAAGCTTCTGATAGCACTCGGTATGATTTTTATAATGAATTATTTAGAGGGATGTTTCGATGGATTAAACATCAAAACTTTTGAACAGTTAAAATTACTCGTGTTGATTGATCAAATTAAGAAGGGGATTTCATAGGACTTTAAAAAAGATCATTTTATGGATGAAAGGATCACCATTCTTTCACCTACTGAGATGGTTAAAAAATTGAAGATTTTGAAGATGTTAGAAAGATGATCAAACCAAACTTTTCTGCTATTTAAACAGAGAAAAACAACAACGCATTACTGAAACCACGTTATAATAATTTTTCTAAAAAAAATAGAGCACCCAACTCTTTTAAAAATAATCCTACTTAGTAGGATGGCTATCGACAACAAAATAACACTATCAACGAGTTTGATTTCAAAATAAGAATAAAGATAATTACTATGATAAAAGACATCGACCACGATGTATGTCTCCAGGTCTTCAATCATCTTAAACACCCTTGCCCCCGCATAAAATCACTTGAAAAGATAAAATACATAGTATGACTTATTAAATATATATAGTATTATATTTAATTAATGGGTTTGTAACGCCAATTCTTTGAGATAAAAGAGCAACAATAGATGTTATTTCACAAAAATGCCTAAATTATGGGAAAATAACTGGGGGACAGGTTCAGATACAATATATTTTAAATGATCATGTGTGCGAAAATTGAAATTAATTAAAAACTTGGTCATGTAATAACGAAAGCAGCTTTTGTTACAAATAATACCAACTAAAACAAGGTAATAAAAGGACTCAGTTGCTTAAAGATTAACCATTCTTTAATTTAAAGAAGGTAAATGCGGTTTTCGCTGGATCTCAAACAAAAAGAGCTAAAGAAGATCAAAATACAGATGACAAAATAGAGCAACCAGAAGAAATTTCAAATATTAAAATTTTCGAGAAGATTTTATCGCAAGCTGGTGAAGAAGGATTTGACAATTAAGGAATTAATTAAAGTTAATCCTAGGGAATTTATTGAAGTTCAGCATCAAAGCAGAGAACTAATTCCATTGCTCAAGGAATTTAAAAATGAAAAATTGAATAAATTAATGATTTCACAGTAAAAGATAACGGGGATTGTTGGTAAAAAGAGAAATTGTGTGTGTGTGTGTGATAAAGGTGAAAATGAAAGATAACTGATTGTTGTTCCGGAGAAATATAGAGACCAATTAAAATAATTATGCAATGCTAGTATATCCGGGCAATTAGGAATCATACACTTAAGATAGATTTGCAAGATTTTAATGCTGGTCAAAAATTGTTATAAAAAGTAGAAGAGTATATTAAAAATAGCATTCCGTATCAAAGAGGGGAAATGAATATTAATGATAAAACAAAAGTTCGGTTGACTCTAGAATCTGTTATATAGTAATTTTTGAAAGAAAAAAATAATAATAATTAAATTTACCACATAAGCATGTTTAAATTTTCATCATTAGTGATAAGGATTAGTTAACCTTACAGTTTCAGAACATACTTCGAAAATTGAAAATATGGATCAAAATTTTGCATTAATTGATTTCGATTCAATCTTGTTTGATTTTGAGGAAATTAAGAAAAATGGTTCTTCGTACGATTACCTAAATGATAAAACATATAACGAATTTCATGATGAAAGCTTCAAAAATATTTTTGAATAACCTAAAAAACCCATTTAACAGCGCATGTTATATAACTGACAGAAAATACTTCAATTTAATGTAAGTCGTGTACAATTTAATCAAGACAAACTGAAATACTAGAAGCAGATATTGATAAAATGCTTAAATACAAGATAATTGAAATAGGAGATTCGGATTACACCTCTACTATTTAGTTGAAGTGGCAGGAAACAATCTGAGACCTTGCATTAAATATAGAAAGTTGAATAATATGACGAAAATGCAATTCTTAACTTTACCAAACATAGAGCAACAAGAAGAAGATGCAGAGTAGCAAAATACATATTTGTTTTAAATGTAACAAAGGGTTATTGTGGCAAATACGCTACCTGTTTTTTGTTACGAGTTTTGGAACATTTAGACCTCTATGCATCTCTTTTGGATTTAAAAATGCACCATTTTTTTGGTAAAATTATGGCTAAACTTCTGTGAATGTCTTGCAGTTCCTTAATGAAATGATGTCGCAATTTATTCAAACACATGGGAAGAAATCAGTTCAATACTCTTTTGGAAAAAATAATGGCCGCTCTGGCTTAATTATTGAAACTTTAAAGTATAAATTTATGCAAAATAGAATTAAGTACTTGGGATACATTATAGGTAGTGATATAAGAACACCTAAGAAGTGAAAGTGAAAGCTGTTCTTGATTTTCCAGTACGACTACAAAAAGTCAATTAAGAGCTTTCTTTGGATTTCTGGGTATTATAATCAATATATTCGAATGTTCTCATCTATACTAGCGCCTTTAAAAGCAACCCTGAAAGGAAATTATGAAAAGGAAAGATAAAGGGAAGAGAAGAATATAATGAAGCTTATGAAGAACTGAAAGAAAACTTGTGTGTTTCGGCAACCTACGTATCTGATTTCACTAAGGAGTTTATACAATACAACAGACTGATGTTTCACAATCTGGTATGGGTAATGGTGCAATTTTTGCTGAAAAAGATTGCCAAGGTAAAGAAAATCCTGGATTATATCTCCGTCAGAAGATTTCTGAAATCGAGAAAAAGTATTCTACCACAGGAAGAAAGTGCTCAGTTATAATATTTGCTGTAAAGAAATAATAATAATATTTGGATGAGCACACTAAATTCCTCATCATGACTATAATCCGTTTGTTAGGCTCACAAATAGTATGAATTTGAATCCGCATCGCTTTAGATGTGTACTGGTATTAAAGTTTTATTATTTACGCGGTAGTTCATCACAGTGCCAAAAATCATAAAAAAGCAGATTCATTGAATCGCATATTCTATGAACTGATTGGTGAAAATTTTACTATAAAATCCCTTAACTTGATACATTATTCTGTTTAATATATTTATCTGTAGAATTTAAGATGTGTTAGCGAAATTGTGTTGCCTTATGAAGAAAATATTGTTTTAAAAAAATAAAAGTTGAAAAGAAATTTAATTACAGAAATAAGGAAGAAACAACAGAAATTTTTTAACAATCTTTAATTTTAAAAATGTACTAATTTAAAAGTTTTTAAAGGGGGGTAAGGTTGTTTAATATTAAAAAAGTATTTAAATGTGAAAAGAAAATTATTAAAAAGGAGTTGGCAGCGTCTATTAATAAGCTTTATTATTTAAACGTTTAAAGTTGAATAAAAAAAATAAAAAATTGTATGTGGTAACACCACAGAGTTTTTCTTTTAAGAACATTGAATGGTAACCGACGAGAGAAGAGACTGGATCTTTTTTTATGGGGGAAACGTAAGAGTTATTCTTGAAGTTTTTATATATATATTTAAAAACTTCTGTCGAAAATGAATGGGATATCCTGAATAAATGTCATCTTTCATCATATCACATCTGCAATACAGTCCAGTATATAGAGGACTTATATACTCTGTTAATAAAAATAGGTTAAGTCTTTTATACCATGTCGTAGATTCAGATCCCGGTTCTACCAAAATCCATCATGAACAATAATGTAGCTTACACCTATTAGACTGAGTCGGTCATAAAAATCCATAAGTTTCACAAGTGAGGTTTTCGTTCAGTTGAGCTTGTCATCTAACTGCAGCACTTAGCCATGCTAGTTACCCCAACCTTATTCTGTCCGTATGCCCACGACCGATCCACTCGGTTTCCTTCATTAAAAATTCCAAAAACTTCTCCAAAAATCCATGCTGAATTAAATAAAACGGTCTATTTTTCATTAATTTTTTTTGAAGTAAGCAAACAAATAACACAAAGAATGGAAAAAAGAAAATAATGAAGGGATGCTTGAGACTATGTTGAATAACAAAGTTCTGAAAAATTATGCTTTAAAGCCGAATAAATACAATTTTCGATCGGGAGCTGCATTTAATTTGATTCTACATTAATTTCTCATGTAAGCCATATGTTCTAACGGAACAACTTGTACGGATAAGGCGGGAGAAGAACAAACCAATTCTTCTTGCGGACTAAACCCCTCTTTCACCGAATATTTTTATAGATAGGAAGTCAATATTACAGTTGACAATATAAAAACCTCTACCGCCTTTTTAAAATTCTTTTTAATATGTTTTAATTCTTTTGTCCTTTTTTTAGAGGGTTCATCATTATTATCCCGATTTCTATTGCACCCACAGAAGGAAACTGTTGCTCTACTGTAACGTTATTAAAAAAAAGGGGAGTTAAAATATTTTTAAGATTTCCTTTCAAAGTTAAATTTTATCGTACTTTATATTGTTGTCTAATAAATTTTCATGCCAAAAATTAATTTGAGCTTAAAAAGTTTATTCAGGCACGTCTTGAATCAACCACAAACAAAATCCTCCTCTATATTTCTATTAACAATGGCGAAATAATTTTTTTTGACTGTTCATTTCTTAGAGGGAAAGAACCTTCGATGATTCCACCCGGCATACCTTTTCCTTCGATTTAAATAACCCCCAATTACGGTTTTAGTCGACTCCTGAATAACCGAAGAGGCTATTAGCATTTGGTTAATGATCCATCCCGTATTTGAAAGAGATTTCCAGTGACTCCAAACACTTTGAGTTGGTACGGATCACGAATACCAAGTGGGGAGAGAATTCAATGTCACCTTCCAGGATTCTTTTCTACCGATCGATTTGATTAATGAATGGGATTCATTAAACGTTTTAGATCTCTTGTAGGGAATGTGTAAATCTTTAAAGAAGTAGTAATGAACTACTCAAGCCCCCCTTGGTTCACGCTGGAATGACACCGTGAATGGTATTTGCGTTTGTGTGACATCTAACGATGATTTAATTAAACTGATGGAACAAAACACTAAATGTGATTTACTGTATTATATTATAAAAATGAATAATAAAATCTTTAGAGCATAAAACAGTAGCACGAAAATCGATTAGAAGATGGAAATGAAATTTTCTCTGTATATATATATATAAAGATAGCTTAGCTAATACTTTATTTAATCAGCCAAGACGTCATTTGTCATTGCAGAGTCGAATGTATCAAAAATTATATAATTAATGTATCAAAATTATGTCTCAGCGTTGTCATTTTGTCTGCTGCATCTATATGAAATATAACTGCAACTTTTTATATCTGTTAATTTGTATGACATCACAAAATATTCGAAATATTTAGTTTTAATCATATATCATATATTTAGTTTATAATTATATATTTAGTTAAAATTCTGAAAAATATTCGAAAAATTAAGTTTTTATTTAAATCGTGATTCAAGTCTCGAAGCCATAATCTTTATATGGAATGAAAAATTCTATAGTGAAAATTTCATTTTAGAGTTGCTATGGAGATATCGTACCGTGCTTCTAATAGCAAATGTGTGTTTGTAAACATTCAATTCTTAGAAATTGTTACTTGTCTTGGCTTTTTAACTTGAATTTTTATCTATATGTCATTGAAATAATTCTAATACGACTTGTTAAAAATATCCCATTTTGTTATGATACTTAAATCGAATTATTCTTTGGATAGTTTTGAGATTCCAGTTGTTTCTAGCTCTTTAAAGTATTTCAAAAAATCAGAAAGATATTTCTATCTCCTTATCACTTTATTATCAGGTTATACACGCTAATATATTAGATCTTTAAGAATAAATGTAGTTCATCCTTCAGATTATATGTTCCTATTAGATAATGAAAATCTTCAATTTTAATAGAGATAATAATTTAAAACATACAGTATGTTTGATACTTTTTTTTGCAAAATAATTAGTTTGAAATCATATATAAAGATATTTATTTCATAATAGAAAAGAGATGCAAGCAATAATTATCTTTAAGTTGTTTATGGAGAAAGATTATATATATATATATATATATATATATATATATATATTAGTGTATTAGTGTTTGGAGGTCTCATTACATGGTTGTTAGCGTTACCAGCTAACAGCAAAAAGTTTTGAATTTGAATTAGTTTACAAAGACAAAAAAAAACAAAAAAACATAGTAATAGGGAAGCCGAGGAATACTGAATCTCCCTAACGAATGCACCGCTTCCAACGGCATTATCTTATTTTTGTTTACTGTACATTTTATCATTTCTAATGTATATTTTGTCTTCGATTCTGTAACGACTGTAAAATGTTCTCTTCTCATGCTACAATGAAAGCGAATGCATATTTATTCAAATTCTCTAAATTTAAAGTGTACTACCCAATAAATGGATACATACGGTACACAGAAATACATAATTGTAAACGGTGTTTTTCATTGCGAAAAAGTATTTTGAATTTGGACTCGGATTTTTCAATATCAAGCTAAGTCAGCCTTAAATATGGTTTAGTTTCATAGTCAGAAAACAAAATCTCAAAGACTCATCGCAAGAAATTGATTGGGTATATTTGGAATGATTTTCATCACATTTTATGAGCTTTTGTAATTTATTAATTGTACGTTAGAATATTATAGTTTTTTAGTTTGTAGGAAAGTCTCATACAAGAATAATTATAAGTTTAATAAAAATTATAAGTTTATTATTATTATTTTTAATTGAGTTCAATAATTTCGCGAACTTTTATCTTGAATTTTAAAACAAAAGTATACATAAGATTGAACATGAAGTAAAATAAATAATTTAATAGAAAAAAAATAATACGCATTAATTGCTACTAAAAATTTCAGAGCTAAATAGTATCTAAAGTCTGAATCGTCATATAGTTAGTCTAATCCTAATAAGGGGCCGCGGTAGCCTAGTGGTCAAGGTCGTGGATAGCGGCTGGCGGTTTTCGTTCAGTCGCGGGTTCGATCCTTGGCCACCAAAGACCCGCCGTGTAGCCGGGGCTGATGCACGTTAAATCTGTTCGGGGCCCAAAGTCCTCCCGTTGGCGTGGTGTGGATGTTAGGAGAGGGGGGTGCCAGCTCAGGTGTCGTCCTCGTCACTTGACCGTGGTTCAAAATTACGAGGTCCGTCGCCAATAGCCCTCGTGTTGCTTCTAGTGCGACGTTAATAAAAACTAAACTAAACTAATCCTAATAAACTGTAATGTTAACTATTCTTCTATAGAAATGTGAATAAAATTCCCAACGTTAATCTTATCTCTCGAATGCTTCCAAGAAACACCGTGATATACAAAACAATAAAAGACAGTTGACTTCAGCTGTTTTTCCATGAGCAACTCTGGGAAAAGTGAAAAAGTAATAGTATTCAATGAAACTGAAAAATAAATAACTAAAAATAACAGCGTACATCACGATTGTACTAAAATAAAAGCATTTGAAAAAATAAAACGAATGCTGGAGAATATTCTTTCTTTTAGACTTTTTTTTACTAGAGTATCTCACTAATTTTATGACATATGTTTTGAATGGAATATTTATACTCGCAAATTTGCTTCTGATAATACTCTGCAGATTAAGAGTAATATAATAAGATATCTGGATTATTTAAGAACCTCTTATAAATTATTGTTTAGTGTTATTTTTAATACAAAAAGCTTTGATTCCAAACATTCAGCAGACAAACTTTTAAAGTCAATGAAAGACTGACTTTGCTTTTAAAATATTAAAAAAACTAATGAGGTAATCTAAAACAATTCTCCATTCTCAAATGTGTTGTAAAATGCACACGAAAACAAAACAAATCAAATCAGTTGCGCTATTTTGTCTCGCTTACAAATTTGTATAAAAATCTTGCTTACATTTATTTTTCAATTAGTAAATAAATTCATTAGACTCGTAAAACAACTGATTTTATTTTAATAATGAATACAAAAAAATTAATCAATAAATTGCGAGTAATTGTTTACACATAAACTGTCTGCAAATGAAAGATGCGTAAATAGAAGCAGAAAAAATCGTTTTAAAAACGCTTTTCATTCTTAATTATGCATTTTGATCTTATTAGAAAAGAAAAGTTTCAATCAGACATTTTAAAAACTTATTAGTAATAAAAATGCACTTTTTTATTCATTTATCGTTTGTTTCCATAATTGTTTATGAATTTATATATTCACATAACGCATTGAAAATGACATATTCATATATCTGAGTATTAATAACTCAATCGCCTTAAAATAAATCCATGTAAATGGAAATGGAAAGATTATGATACATCATTTTTAAGTGCATCAAATAAATACTTTCTTGAAATTTTATAGTTGAATAAAGAAAAGAAATTCTTGAGCGTAATCTCAAAAAAAATTTCGGTAAAGATATAAGTGCATTTACACGCAAAATGGGAAGAAATTAAATATGATAATGTGATTAGTAAGCCTACTTGTATTTACGTAATTATGATCAATTATTCGTCACGATTTTATAAATTAATTACAGTAGCGAATATTATGCAATCCATTATCCATTATTTATGTGATTAGTAAATTACAGTTGACCGATATTAAGTTATCCACTGTCATTGAAGAATGAATAAATGAGTGTTTAATGAATTATTGAAACAGTTATGCAATGAAAACGAGTTAAACAAGCATCTGAGTATTAAAGATATCATTAAATTCTACATCGACTCATCATTTTGATTTTTTCCTTTTACTCTTTTGAACAAGATGACCATGACGTTCACTGCGCATATTTATTTACTATGAGGAAAAGTCATTTTTTAAAAAAATATTATTCATTAAAAATTTATTTAGTTGGAATACCATTCAATTTTTTTAAAATGACTAATTGAAATTTTCTTGTACAACTTTCTATCTCAAATATATCGAAGGTTATATTAAAGTCACTTCCCTGTTAAGTGTCAATTTTTAATAAGGTCTGACAAGTTTTGCAACTCCATTTTGATTAGTCTGATAAAACAAGTTATTGAGAAAAGACTCGACAGCTTTGACTGTTTGCCTTATTTGCATTTATGAATGCAAATAAGGCAAACATAAATAAGGCACAAATAAGGCATTTATGAATGATATACCCGAATCACTTTTGAAGTGTATAAATTAATATACCTTTGAAGTGTATAAATCATTAGGTGATTACGGTAGCCTAGTGGTCATGATCGCGAACTGGCGACCGGCTTTTTTCGTCGAATCGTGGGTGCGAGAAATGATGCCACTAGTGACTCCCGCGTAGCTGGGGCTGATGCACGTTAATTCTATCGAGAGTCAAAGTCCTCCCATTGGTTTGGAGGGCAGATTTGGAGAATGAGTGTATGGCGTCATCCTCGTCACTTGGCCGAAGTTCACAATTACGAGGTCCGTCACCAATCGCTATCATATTGCTTCTAGTGCGACGTTAATAAAATCAATCAATATATCTTTTATCACAATAAAAATAAAATTGTAAGAAACTTTATTCTTAAAAATGCATAAATTGAAGAATTTTAATGTAGAAAATACTACTATTTTCTACTTTCATAAACTTTATTAAACTGAGATAAATGTATTACATTTTAAATGAATGGGACCGTTCATTATAACTTTATTGATTTTCACTTATATCATAGTTACTCTTATAAGTTCTTTTCTAAGATATGTTAAGATCAAGATTAGCAGAGATACTGAGATCAGAACTGCGGTTTTTGGTTTGGATACTTACTTTAGAGAAAGAGAGAAATGCCGATTATCATTCTATTTCAAAATGTTATAGTTTCGTAAACAAGTAACATAGAACGATAAGCAATATATAAATGCAAAGGGGAAAATATGAAATTTTTTTTACAAGTATTCGGTATAACTTCTCTTAGTTACACGCCTAATGTTGATTCGATATGTAAATTCCTGCCAAACTCCTTGTAAAATGTCAGTGATAATTGATTGCACATCAGCAGAAATCCGTTGTTTAAGTTCAAATAAATTTCTGGGAAACAGTAGGGCACACACTTTATCTCTTTCAAATCTCCAAAAGAAGAAATCGCATGGGGCCATTTCAGATGACTTAGGCGGCCAGCTGTGTAACATCAAATCATTTGGTCCACTGTGACTGATCCAACAGAGATGTATCTCCATAAAAGCTTCTGAAACAGCTTTCATGAAATAAGTTCAAGAAGAATACAAGAGAGCCATCTGTTGTATACAATATAAAACTTACACATTTTCCCTTTGTATTCATGCACTGCTCGTTATTCTGTGTCGTTTATTTTTAAAAATATGGAATTTTAGAATCAGAGGATTCATTTTGAATAGCCCAGTGTGGAAGAATATTAGTATTTAAATATCAAAGCGAGAGGTTTTTATATTATACAGAATTAATGCATATTTTCTTAAATTTTTAAAAAAGATACTATTTTAACAGAAATATAATTTAAATAACTGATATTAAAGAGAGTGAAAGAGTGAAGCCTATTCAAGTCTTTTAAAAAAGTCTCGGGTTCCCGTAATTTATATATGATATACATTCACTTATTTAAAGTGCTGGTAGTCAATCTTTAAATACACATGTGATAAAATTATAAAAATCTATATTAAAGAACTTTTTCATGCAAGATTAACTCATTAAAAATTTATTTTATTTTGGAACCAATGATTTCTTATGATTTGATCGTTTTTAATGCATCTCAAGATTATTGTAATCAGTAAAAAATTAAAAAGAGGTACAATAAAGTTTACGAAGAAAATTAAATACAAATAAAATTTTTGACCAAAATTATATTAAATCTCAGCAAGCGGTTGTTCTGTAGAAATAAAAGATATAATGTAAGTGTCAATTGTGCCACATATTTTTTGTTCTATCTTTGAAACACAATGAACACTACTTTTCATTCAATATCCTATAAAAAAATAATAAATGAAAGTGGCGAGTTTAGTAAGCTAAACGATCTTGGAGAATTTTCCTACATATTTAATATTCTGGTTATATTTCCTACAATTTATCACGAAGATTTGCATATAGTAATTAGAAACATTGATACGTTTGAATTCCATAAAATGTTTACAAGATCTTTCAATAAGGTATTTCAAAAACAATTTGTAGTTTTTAAAAGCTTAGGGATTTGTTTTATTGTATTGATACGTGGTTTCCGCGCTTTATCAAACAAAAGTTTTTTCATTTAAGATAGTCTTTCTTGGACATTTTGATTTTACTCTTGAAAGACACCTTGAGGGGCAACGCAAAGTTTAATCTTCAGAGGTGTGAATCACAATTTCAGGAGGAAATGGCGCTCTCTCCCTCTTTGTGGTTGTTCTCCATCCCTCCTGGAGGCATGATTTAAATAAGAACTTCACCAAGAATTTGGCACATTCGCGCAAATTCCCACACTCACCACATTCACAAAGACAAACATTTGCGAGTCTCTCGATTTAATATTAATTTTGTCTAAGTTTTATGTTCTCGAATTACAAATGCTCGAACTACTTCAACGCTTGGGACACCACTGTCATCCTTCTCCAGGTATGTGCAAGTATGTAATTGTTAACTTAAACTTGTTCATTCAATAAAATAATGAGCGCACAAAATGATAATCTTTTCATTTGAGTCATTGTTCTCAATCTTAATTCTCTAATCTCATCTATGATCGGAGCCTCTTTTCTCTCACTCTACGATCACTCCTTTTGGCCTAATTAACTAATTATTAGAATGATTATATTAAAATTATTAATTTTAAATAAATGTCTTAGTTAAAAGGAGCAGGCTTCATTTCAGTATAAAGAACAAATAACACAGACAACTGTTTTGCGCAATAATCATTACCTGCATGGTTAGTAAAACATTTTAAAACAAAGTGTAAATTAGTTATATGGTCTAATAAAGTAATAAAAAAATTAAAAGGACCTATCACAAAGTTAAAACCATGAGGAATCTAAAAACATAATCATTCAAAGTTAGCTTAATGTATTTCTTAACTTAATGTGATATTGAGATGAAATGTATTGGTTTATAACAAATTTTAATGAAAGTTAATTATAATAATAAAAACGTATGCCATTTTTTCTCGAATAAGATAAAGTATTCTTAAAATACCTTGTTAAATTTCTCAAATGTTTCATTGAAGAAAATAAATTGCACAAGTTACATATCCACATTATTTTCCTAAAGATATTTCATTTAGAAAATACCTGAAAGAATTTCTCCTTTTTTTAAAAATAAATCCGCATAAGAGTAAGAATTTAGATCGCAGAAATGTAAATAATGAACCAAATTAAAAATAATGAACAGATGATGGCGATTATACGTTTTCTCATAATCTGTCTTCGAACAAAAAGAGGGAATTTTTTTTTAATTGCTTAAGGTTTTGTCTTTCATTTCTGGAGCGATGTAGCTAATTTATTTATACATTTCAAAATATAAAAAGCGCTTTTACTTTAACACGTAAAACACTCAAAAATAAATGTTTCTGTTTCCAAATTCAATTCAAAGTTTTTGTTTTCGATATGATTGCTTCTTGCGATGATTATTGCAAACTCTCCAAACTTTATTTTTAATAATGATATAATGTTTAAAAATATTCAGTGTTTTATGTGAGTCATTCGAATCCAGTTTTTAGAACAAGATTGTTTATAGAGTATGCCTTTTGAACAAAGAATTCATAAGCCCATCAAGTATCCGTGAGTTAGGATGAAAGAAAAACCAGTTAATCATTTTTATTTTCTTTGATAACTATTTAGATCATAGATTCTAAATTGAATTTTAACAATAACAATTACATTTATCATCAAGAATATCCTAATTAGCAGTTTTACTTTTATTCATAACAGTTTAAAGTTATTATTCAATACAAGTAAATATTTTTTCAGAAACTTTTTATTAAAATTTTTTTTCATGTAATCAAGATATTTATAATTTTTTATGAAATATAATTGTTATTTATGTATTATTATTTAATACTCTTAGAAAAAAAACATTACAGTTATAAAAAAAATAACTATAATATAAAAAGTAAAATTATATATATTATAAAAAGTATAAAACGTAAAAAGTAAATAATAAGTTATAAAAAGTAAATAACTGAAAGGGAATCTTCGTAATCAGGCTTCTAAGTCTTAGTATCCAGAACTGGACTTAGGGTGTTTAACGTATATCAACGATAACCTTAAAGATAATTGAGTCTTAAATCCGGATAATTAATATATCTACCTATATTATTTACACACATAACACAAGTGTTATCTTTGCTAATTGTGAATTGCTGATATTTTAAGTGGTATCGTTATTTGCCAGCTGAAATGAAAATTGAAAATTTTAAATGAACCGGAAAGAGTATCTTTTTTAGAGAGAAAGGGGTGGTGGTGTAGAAGTGAGGTGAGAGTTCGGGGCTCAACTCAGTTGGATACTTTTGGAAGTCTGAGATATGTTGTGTCTGGAACAGAATAAAGCTCTCATGTAAAGATAGACAGACTTGATTTACATTGTAATACTTACTTGTCCAGTTTTAGATCTCTTGTTGTAGCGCCAAACTCACATAAGAAAAGCAAAAAATGTTAAGAATTGAAACATTATTTTATTTAAAAAGATATATACACAAGATTCTAATCTTGAAAAGCATAATGAAAGTAAACCTGAGATTAAGGCAGACGGAATAGTTCAACAATTGAACAGAAAAAGGAAAGATATGTAGTAGTAATTGAATAATTCTCGAAGCTAGATATTATCTAGAATCAGTGTTGTCAACAGTAAACGTCATCAGGAGTTAAATTACGTCTCGTGAGGCAAAAGTGAAAAAAAGGATTGTGGCATTTTTTTTTTACTTTCTTCACAATAACTGAAATCTGATTTAATCTGATTTAATGATAAACCTAACGTGTCCCGTGACCAGTAGTGTGCCATTTACCAATCAACGTATGAAATTAATACATATTAGTAAGAAAGTGCATTTCATAAACATCATTCATCATTTTATTGGCCTGATCTTATTATTTTAATGTAGAAATATGTTCATTTTATTCAGCTGTGGGACAAATAATTCCTTTGCGGGATGCCTTTCATTCATGTCTTAAGTCTACTCTTCGCATTCCAGATAATAATTTTTAATTTCTTCACTTTAATTTTTGCACTAAATTCTGTTGTTCCTTAACTTAAATTTTTAACTCAGAAGCATATACAGCAGAAGTACTGAGCAACAGATGAAATGTTCTATTACTTCTGAATTCTGCTTTGACAGGAGATAAATGCCCCGTGAATGTCTCAAAAAAGTCATCAACTTATTCCAAGTGAAATTCACTTGACAATCACGACGGCGATGTTATTCCTCTTTGCAAAGTAGCATTATATTGAAAACACTAATCTCCTTCTCGATTGCTTTCAGGAGCGCCGTTAAGATCTAAACTATAAAATGATATTAGCTCCGGCTCTTTGCATATTTCATAAGCCAATTCTCAGATTGAACTAGAGATCATCGAAATAAGTAGAATTGGTATAGAGAGAGAAGAGGAAAAAAATTCACATTTAAAAATAAGAGCGAGCCTTACAAGGACAAAGTAGATGTTTGGAATCTGAAAGTCATGAAACGTTTTTGTCTTGTTCGAAATTAAAGAAATTAAAGATCGAAATAATTATATCAAGTTGAATTTCAATTCAGATAGAAACACAATATGTAAACGATGGTTAATGCTAATATTTTTATAAATATTTCTGCTAATAATTAGCATTTTAGTTGTTAATTTTTAACTGTCATGATTTTATTATTTAATTGTAATTTTTGTTAATAGTTCTGATTTTAATAATAAGTTATATTATCCGATTAAATTACTTATTTCATTAGTTAATAGCAATTAGAAATTATTTAAACTTTTGAAAAGGAGTAAATCTTTTGTCATCTTAATAGGAAGCTTTCATTAGTGACATGTAGCCGTGTTAGCCGAAAGGTCATGATTGCGAGTTCATGCCCGGCGTTGTTCTCATCGAGTCGTGAGTTCCTGATGCTATCTTGGATTTCCTGTCAACCCGAAGGATTTAGCTAGTCTCGTATTACATAAATAAAAAATTACCTATGTATGCAGGAATGTAAGTACTGAGATATTTTTGTTGGTTAGAATTATTTGAAATATATCGTTTTTTAAATGTTTGTGTAGTTAGAATCTGATAGAAAGGAAAGAAAATAAAATGCTAAAAATATTTTTGCTGATAATAGTGCATCTTGAATCTTAGAATGAAACAAAAATGAAAGGAACAAAAATATCATTTAAATACATTTTTTTGATAGTATGTATATGTTCAGACTTTACTTGAGGTAAAACTAAAGAAGAGCTTGACCATTGTTTTACCTTGGAAAAATATAGGATACAAAAACGAAATAAAATTGTTTGCCAAATTATTTATTTTCTTCTGAAAATATTTAATTCTAATTTTAGAGCAATATATATATATATATATATATATATATATATATATATATATATATATATATATAATTTGAATCCCATTAAAATTGTTATTGTATCATATTTAATAGGAAAACGTATTACAACAATTTCAAAATTAACTGCTTGAATTCATATATTAAATTTTTTAACTGATACAGCATAATAAAACATGATATGGTAGCATGATATTTTACTTTATTTATATTTATTAACCCTTTAAGCAGTTTGCCCGTACAGTGTACGTGCTACCCGAAATTGGTCTCTTCTGGTTTTCCCGTACGGCGTACCGGCATCGATATTTTCTCCTTTCCTTTTCTGGTTTGCCCGCATTTTTCATTATTGAAAGAGACTATTTAGTATTATTATTTTTCAACAGATGGCGTGGCTTGTCCATGTAAATGAAATGCTTTTCATCCGGGTTTTTCTATGTAGCGGGAAAGCGCTAACTTTTCTTTGAAATTTTTGTTCTACTGTATGCCGTGCTTGTGAATTTATGGAAATTATGGATGGAATAGACGATGAAAATACTTTCTTGTTAGATGATGAACTACATTCTGATACAGATACAGATATTTCTTCTAATTATTTGGATTATTCCTCAGATGACTCGCGCATTGAACTCAGCTCTGATGAAGATTTGAGTTCTTCTTTTTTTTCTTCCCCTCTTGGAATTATATTATTTTATAAAAAATGGAGGGAGAATCCACCAATCAAATTATTTATTTTAATTTTCCCTCTCACTTGGAGGGAAAATATATTCTTATGATATTTTGAATATCATAGTATGGTACTTAATTATATGCAATAAAAAAATATGCCTTTTTTGGAAGCATTTCTGGTAAAATAATTGACCGCTTAAAGGGTTAATCTACCATTCTCGCCATTTTAAGATATTTTATAAAAATATAATAGGTAGAATAGATAAAAGGTTAGAGGGTTATCAGCTTGAAATTCGAATTACCCATTGAGGAAGCTAGTGTAAATTAATGGAGATTATGAACATTATTTAAGCGTACGGAGTGCTGACCTGGATGACGAGGAGGTACGCTCAAATGTTATTATAATCATCCGATCACAATTTAAAAAAGAGAAATCCATTGAATCACATTCGAGAGATGAAAGCAGTCTCCGACTGGAGAAATTAACTTGAATTTTATTTCGCTACTCGACTCTACAATATTTCCACGAAACATTGAAGTTGAATTCTATGGGCGTCTACAGCGCGAAGCGCTCTTCTATCCCGAATCTGATAAATCTTGGAGTTGCTTTGGATACGATGGATTTCAAACCTTCTATAAAATGAGTTTAGAGAAGGAGAGTTAACATTGGAGGAGCCAGGGTGTGTTTCTGCTCTGTGATTTGTTGTTGCTGTTGCGGTCGAAAAGATGGGTATGCTTGTTGGAAAATGGAATCGTAAACTGGTGATGATGGGGGAGTTCCCATTGGTTGTTAGAGGTTGCTCTCTATGACTGCTACTGGTTGCTTGAAGTTCGAGTAATTTCCCCGGAACTTCTGTTACTCAATCTTATATCCTCATTTACAGCTTCTCTTTCATCCAGCTCCCTCTGTCTCTCAATCTGAAGTATGAGATTATGGTCTCAGACAAAATCGTATGCTTTTTGTAATCGTGTTTGCTTTAACATTGTACTTCTTTGATGCAACGTAAAATGAAACTTAGAACCTGGGGTATATTTATTAAAAAATTTAAAGTTTTCGAGACTCAAAAAAATCTTGTTTTGGCTCCACTTAAAAAATCATATGTAATGAATTTTTCCTAAATTTTCATTTAGCTTTTATTTCTCCTGTGGTTTGAAAATATGAGAAATGAAATATCAATTCAAGTGACATTTTAAAATTAAACCATCAAATCTTTCACCAACAATTCACTCTAAGTTTTAAAGTCTCAGAATGAATTTGAGAGTAGTTTTTTTTTCTGCCTTATCTCAGTACACTTCTCAAGGGAAACGGAGGAACTTCGTTTGCGCGAGGGCAAGTCTATTTCCAAATCTTATTTTCCAACCCGAAGGACATTAAAGAGCCAGGATTTCATTTAACTGTGTGAATTGAAAATTAAATCCCCTTCAGATAATTTTGGGGTCGAATCGGCTGAAATTATGTTTTTCAGTGAATTCAAACCAGATCTTTCATTGGCAAGATTTTTCTGTGTTTCGGGGCAGAGAGTTTTTTTAAGCGATGTATACAAGTCAAGTATTTGTGACTTTAAAAAAAGGACCGTGTATTCTTATCAGTGTTTATTTAAAATATAGCTGTTTGTAAAATATAAATTTAAGTTCAGTTTATCTAATTGTATTCGCAACTTTGTAATATGATAAAACAAAGTTCTGCACAAAGTTTAATATAACATAACAAAGAAATTTCTTTAAAAATCAATAATCTCAGAAATGATTTTAAAAAATAAATGAAATATTATGAAAAACATTTAGCGTTTTCTGTTAAAATCAATAATTTTAAAATTACTTGGAATTAAGAAATTAACGGGGAAAATATATATAGTATTCAGGTTCATAATGAATTAAATAAAATAATGCTAAAATCAAGTGTTAGAAATATTAATGTGAAATGGTGAGCAGAAATAAAATTCAATAAAAATCAAATCTGAAATCCATCGCAGAGCCCAAGTAACTTTATTTCACGTTTAAGCGAATGCTTTTTTGTTACATCATCATAAAATATAATTCAACTTGTTGTAAATCTCAAATATAAAATCTTTTGGGAAATTCAATCATAGGACTTCACTTCTGAATCAAAATATCCATGTTCGACTCTTATCTAAAGTGAGAAATTTTAATTTCCCTGTATCAATTTATTATATGTATTATTTATTAAAATTTGTAGTATTTTAAGTTCCCTGTATCAATGATTCCCAAACTTTATCCTTGATGTAATCTTAAGTCATACTTTCCCTGATGCTCACCCTCATCATGACAAAAATTTCTAATGTAAACCCTGAATACACTATCTGTAAGTAATGATTTATTTTCCTAATCTTTCCCTCCTTCTCTCTGTTCTAAGTCGAACCTTACGTCAGTGGCAAAATGATTTCCAATGTAGCTAGACCATTAACTGGTGAATAATTGTCGTTGTGATTGACTTATCTTTTATGTAATGGGGAGGTCCTAGAACTGAATCCCGAATTTACTGCATACAAATATGTGGTGCCTTGTCAGTGAGTCTCTTTTCGTTCTTTAATTTCAATGTAAATTTCTGAAATTGTTCTAAATTTTAAAACTCTCTCTTTCAGTTGTCAAGATAAAATTTACTTATATGAAAAGAAATAAATATAATACTGTGTTAGAATCTTAATTAAAAACATTTCCGTCATTCTGAAGTAATTATTTCCGATCATATTTGCTATGAAGTTCAAAGAAGGAAAATAACCATATTTGTCACGAATATATAGAAGTTCGATACAATTTAGCACGAAAATCAAGTTTTTATTACCATACAGATAAATCTTGGCATCTACCTTAATTATGAGCAGATGTTTCTTGAAAATGTTTTAAATATTACTTTTCAGGAATAATTTTGCATTGAAAGTGCTCGTTCAAAAACTTTTGGACAGAAATCAATATTTGGCAAAGGCTGCAGACGTACCCTTTAAAAATCATTCACTTATTTCTACGGCATGATTCGCATACCACACATACCGCTGTATTATATTGTTCACGGAACAAGAAAGGTCATCATTCTTCTGCAACCTTTATAACATTTCGTGTGAGAAAAGATTAATAAAAAATTAGTAAAAAGGTTCCAGTAAAATTAAACTACAGTTTATACATACTACTTCCTAAAAATCGTAAGAAAAAAAAAATAGTGAAACTTTTAAAGTCCTAGTATTCTTCCTTCTTCATGAAATTTCAAGAAAAATAACCTCCCTTAAATATTGTAATATTTATCCTCGACGAAAATATAATTCATGCCAAATTTTATACAGGAAATTTTAAAAATTTCAATCTAACCAAATATCAATTTAGCCAAAATTTATTTTGTGATTAACAATTTATCTTGTAAAAGTTTTAAATGCGCTATTTATGATGCGCTAAAGTATGCTATTTAAATATGTTTGTGTGTACTTTAATGATTAAACCTAAAAAATAAACCAAACCTAAATTTTAAAATTTATTAATAATTTATAAATATTAAAACTATATTGCATATCAATTGAAAAAAAGTCGTTTTAAGAGGGCAAAAACATTATTTGTATTTTCGTAGTTTTCTCGTTCTGTTGCATAAATTATTGTAATTTTTAAATAATCCTTTCTCATGTTTTTGAGTCTCTTCAGCGATCTCGATGCTAAATAATTGTCGATAGTATTAAAAAAACCCTCACAAATTGATGTTAAATGAAATAAACAATTTGTATCTTTTAAGAGATTGTACATATGTTCATTTTTGATGAAATTTAAGCCTTAATCGGTGGGGAGACCAATGAACATCATTAACAATAGAAATGCACATTATGAAAATTTCGAGTTGAGATGTAAGAATAGTCAATATTATTATACAGTTTCTTATAAAAATAAAATTTTCAGAAATGATTTATTTATTAATATTTCACTAATTCGGAATTAAAAAACTTGTTCTATATTTCGTTCAAAAAGAATTTTTTAGTTTGCTTAATTAATCGATGAAGTAGATTTTTTTTTTTATGTATTAATTTTCTGAAGTAAACATTTTAAAATAATTTAGTCATTAGATAAGTTATTTTCTTACATTTTTCAGTTTGACTTTTTAAAGAAAAAGTCTTAAATATTAAAATAACAAAATAATATTTTCTTCTCAGAAACTACTTAGCAGAAATGTTTTCATCTTATTTTGAGAATCTTTTGAAAATCGCATTTCAAGATTTATTTTATTATTTACCTACATTTCATTCCCTAATTAAATAAACACTTGAAAAAATGCGATTCCATATTTTTATGATTAAAATCAGTGCTTAAAATAAATTTGTTTTGAATTACACGACATTGACTTTTCGAAATTAGAATTTGCGAGGAAATTTCACAATTATATGATTTCCATGAAATTACAGTATTTATTTTTATAATTTTCTTTTGGTGGTTTTTAATTTCTTTACGAAATAATATATGAAATTCCTTTCAATTGAAGAATGCAAAAATGTAAAATTCAAAGCATTTCTGTTAATTGCATATTTTTTTTTATCTCTTTTTTGTATAATATATGATTAAAATACAATAATCCGTTTTTCAACTAAAATTTCTAAAAATAGAATTTAATTCTATTTCCCATGAATACAATAATCAAAGTAAGGTAAGAAAAAAGAACATGAATTAATATTTGTATTTGCTTAGAAATACTACAACTCTCACTCTCTTCTGATATGGTAGAAATGGAATGCAATTTATTCGTAAACAAATTTGAATCAGATTTAAGTCCTTAATTTTCTCAACACAAAAAGAATAACTAAAAAAAAAGGGGGGGGGGATATTTTAGCTAAATAAGAATTCTTTTCTAAAATCATTCCTTTAATTTAATTTTTTTATAATAAAACCTGTGTTAACTCACAATTATAATTTTTTTAATATCATAATAATTAAAAGAATCTATCAGATGTTGATCAGTATTTTCTATATTTTCTTAAGCTCTTTGGTTATTATCTACTCTTGACACTGCGAACTTTAATTATAAGAGTCATTGATAATAGCCAAATGAATGAGCCCATAGATGAACCAAATAGTTTTATTTTTATCCAAATTATGAATATTTACATTCTGATGATTATCTACTCTCTCTACGGCATAAACGCACCTGAACTATCGTTTGAAATATTAAATTAAACTGTCTATTACCGATTCATTCGGGTTGGGATGAGCAGAATAACTGGAACTGAAGATTCTATTCCTGAACCCTTTTCCCTATTTCTTCTAAGATCCCTCTTACAGCTTTATAGATTAAGAACAACTAATTCCGAAGTTTACTTTGATTCACTGTCACCAAGCTATTAACTTCCAACTTCAGTTTTAAATTCTTCGTAGCTTATATATGTGTCTAATCAAATATGTTCATCACACTTCTTAATTTTAGTTTAATCTATTTGAATCCCATTTCATTTTATTGGAAGTGATTTTGAATTTAAACACATACAATAAGAGAGAAATCCTAAAAGTTCGTTGAAAGGAAAATTGCGATAAAATCCAATGTCACAATTTCATCAGTATTAATAGAAAGTACCGATTTCAACTTCATATATAATTAGAAATGTTGATTCATTCGAGGAAAATGAGGCGAATTCTTTTTAAATGAGCAAACAACTATCGAACTTACAAAGAAAATATTGATATCACCTGAAAGTAATTTCTTTAATTAAAGGAAAAACTGAATTTTAAAACTGAGTGCATTTTTTAAAGTATTTACGAACTCCAACAAAATCATATGAAAATTAAAATATAATAAGACAAAACATTCTTTTCATGAGCCACTATCTTCTCATATTACTAGAAAAAATATTACTCATCTCTATGTTAATCCTTTATTAAAGAAAAATGCTAATCAAAAGCAGCTATTGTACGATACATTGCAATTTACAATAGAAGCAATATTTTAAGACGACACTCAAAGTGCCGTCCTTAATCTTCATTGAACAACCTGAAAGATAGGTTTTTATACTTTTCAAACATCTGCCCAGTGCTGTTTAACGATTTGATCCGCTTTGAACTATCCATTGTGCAACTCTAGTTCAGGAATTCACAACCTTCAGTCCCCGAATCTCCACAGGGACCGTTGAAAGACTTCAAGCAGGGGGGCGATGTCCTTGAGTGTGAAAAAGACTTATTCAAATCATTTTCTTTGTTATTAGTGTCAACTGATTAGTTTCTTGTATTTTTCACCATAAAAATATTTGCAATTAATAACAATATTACTTACATATCCATCATTAAAAATTGTATTCATGTTCACGAAAACAACTATATGAACAAAATTCTATTTAAAATTTCGTATTCGATCATAAGAAATTATGATACTATCTACTTTTAAAACAGTATTATTATTTTAAGTCTATAAATTTTTAAAATTATAAATCTGACTAAAATTTACTTAAGTGTTGTTTGTTAAGTCGTACATGTATGTATGTATGTGTGTGTGCATGTTTGTTTCTAATTTTTATTATTATTCCTCCTTTTTTTTAATATTTTAGTTTATGTATTTCATACATTTATTTTTCTACTTTCTACTTTTTCCTTTTCTATTTATAATTATTACTATTTTAATTTTTATTTTGTACTGTATTTTTTTTGTTTGATTTTAATTTTCACTCTCTTTCCCTCTCCATGTATATATTATTTATTATTAACATTATTAAATTTTTTTAAATAAATAAGCTTTTACCCTTTAAATGGCAACACATTTTGAATGTTTGCTTGCAAACTTTTTCGTATTTTCATCTTCATTTTTATTTTTAAAGAAGTGTTAAATAAGTTAAATACTGGTTATTTAAAATATTAAATAATGGTCTTTTAATAATTTTTATGATAAGTAACTTGAAGTAAATATTTTTTGGGGTTTTTCATTAAATCTGTCAATCACAATTGTTACTCTGGCCGTGAATCAACTCACGGAGTATAAGAGATGACATACTGGTGGGAAATTGTGTTGAGTTTACTATGTCTGCAATTGTTTTATTTTTGTTTTATTTAAACGCAAATATATGAATGCAAAAATATTTAATCAATTAATTTATATCAAGAATTTTGGGATAATGGAAAGTATTTCATTCTGCTTGTAATTTGTCATTTTTAAATGTTCCATATTTTATAATTATGATGACGTGTGTCGTTGGTAAGTAATTTATGTTTAATTATGTTTTATTTTGCTTACCTTTGTGATATAATTATTAGTTTGGTTAATATAACTCTATTAGTTAAGGATTTTAATTGATGTTAATATATTTTAAATTATTAATTAAGTGTAATTTGGTATTTGCAATTTTATTGAATATGTTTATCTCCTTTCTTTTTCCTTGTGGACGAATTTCTGATTTTTGTTTTGTTACTATGTTTTTATAATGTAATTCATTGAAGTGTGATGGTTAGATCTGCAATTATTTGTATGAATACACATTAAACTATCACAAAGTATGGAACAGTATTTATTACATTACTCCTACTTTTTTAAATTTTGACTTTCTATCACTTTGCTTTGTTTTAAATTGTTTGATTCTAAATTTAATTGTTTTGAATTTTCAGGGTTTTAAATTTTAGATTATTTAATTAATTAAGTTTTTGCTTTATTTGTATAAATATTTTTAGTATGACTTTTGGTTATTTCTTTAACTATTTAGTTTCCCCCCTCCTTTTAGTTATTTTAAATACCTTTAAAATATTATATATCTAATATATAACATTAAACAATATTTTTAAAATTATATATATATGAGAGCAAGTGGGTGCATACATATACAAGGTGGTTCAAAGCCGCTATACTATTTAAATATCGTATAATTTTCTTAAGTTAATCAACTTCATTATTTTCATTTCACATTATTAAAGCACCACTATTTAACTTTTAAATCCGTTCAGTCATGGGCTCGGGCCTTGGCCACTAAAGAACCGCCATGTAGTCGGGACGTTAAATCTGTCGGGACCCAATGTCCTCCCATTGGCGTGGTGTCAAAATTAGGAGAGGAGGATGCTAGTTCAGGTGTCGTCCTCGTCACTTGACCGAGGTTCAAAATTATGAGATCCGTTTCCAATAGCCCTCGTGTTGCTTCTAGTGCGACGTTAATAAAACTAAACTAAAACTATAAACTATCTCTTAAGTCATATTTTTGATAGTTTCGTGAAGCTCTGAAATCAAATGGCGGACAAGCGTACTTAATTTAACTGTTACCAATTTCTATATATGGAATATTTAAATGATAAATCAACATCTGTAAATAAATTTCAGAAATAGGCAAAGAAACATTATGACAGGTGTTGCCTTACTTCGTAGAAACAGCGCGCCCAGGTGAAGAGGAAGTTGGTGGTTAATTAAAAAAGAGAGAATATTTTGGAAACTAAATAAAAAAAAATTTACTTCCAAGAAGTGAACTTCCTGTTCATGAAAGAACAAATGTGAATTATTAATAAATAAAGTTATTTCATTTTAAGATGGTCTAGTGACTTTTGGGTCAAACTACACACACACACACACACACACACACACAAAGTGATTTCACTTAAATTTCGCTTAATTTTCTAATTTTTTCTTTCCTTATTTTCTGATACAAACTCATTTGAGCTTCCAATTTATACGATCATGCGCAAAAATTTGTATGGATCATCAGTCTCCCATGGTTTCAAACCGGTAGGGAGATTCTCCTATAGGCTTTTTGTCACCACTTAAAATATACCTAAAGATCCCTAAATCTAATATCACGCGATCTGAAATAATCCTTGCATATAAATTCGAAATAGGGAAAGTTTCTTTCTTTTCCACTTTAACTCCTAAGGCGAAAAGAAGCATGTGACGTCCACAAATTTCATGATGGAAATATTCTTTCTCTTCTGTTTTAGCTACGGATGTAAGTGAGTGCACGTTACCGATATCTCGATATATATGCAACATCCTGCTCTCTCTCTAGTTGAACATAAAATAAATAGGCTTTTACAGAGAATATTCGTATTTCCTTCGCAATAGTTGTTAAAAAAATTGATTTTGTCATTTCGTTAAGGAGACGCATATATGAATAAATACATAAATACAGGGTGGGTAAAAAGTCCGTATAAACTTAAATTTATAAAACACTGGATAGCAAACAAAATAAAAAATGGTTTGCAGGTATAGCATCGATAAAACACGGGATTTTCTTAAAAATAAGAAAAAATTTCAAAAACCAGCCGATAGATGGTGCTGTTACATACGACTTAGTTGGAAATATGCAAATGAGACAAGCTATTATAAATACTGATGCTCTTGATCCAGATCGCAACCAAGTGAACAAGGATGCTGAGTGGGAAAGACAAAGCTTTGTTGGTGAAGCTGTTTTACATGAACGAGGAATCAGCGACTGTTGAACTGAGTAAATTCCGACTTCAGAAAAATATGAAGACTGGAAAAGTACCTTTAACAGTGGCAGGCCTCACAAAGCTTGTTCAGAGATTTGAGGAAACTGGATTGCTTGAGGATCGTGTAAGGTTCGGACGACCAAGTCTAAGGCAGACACGTTCGACGTACACTACAGCCGAAATCGAAACATTAGCGTCAGAATCCGCTGCAAGGACTAGCAGTGCAAGGGAAGCTGGCAGACGCTTGGGCTTACCACCATCCTCAATACGCAACATTCGTCATAGAGTTCTTAATCAGTATCCATACAATTTACAGTCTTGCCGTGAACTTTTACTATCGGATACCGAAGAGATAAGCATTTGCGAGGTGGACTCTCTCCAAAATTGAACAAGATTCCTCTTGGGTCTTTAACATCTTGTGGACAGATGAAGCTCGTTTTTCGATCCATGGCGACGTTAATACCCATAACTGTCGCATCTGGATGACATCAAAATCCACGAGTGTTCACAGAGAAACCACTGCATTCCCCCAAAGTCACAGTTTGGTGCAGGTTCACAGGTTCCTTCATCATAGGTCCCTCTTCTTTGAAACACAGTGTCCAGTAAATGAGTGGAAAAGGGTGACTGTAAATGCTCAGCGTTTTTTAACGCTTCTGCGCGAAAAGGTTGTTCCATGTTTGCGTGAAAAAGATGCGCTTTCTACTGTTACATTTATGCAACATAGAGCAACAAGTCACACTGCTAATCCAGTCTAGGAATTCTTGACACTGACGTTCGGGAAAGAAAGAATCATTAGCAAACGTTGCAAGTTTCCTCGGCCTCCAGATCAAACACCAGCAATTTTTTGGCTGTGGGGATATTTAAAATCCAGGGTGTATCGATCCCGTCCATCCAATCTGTCGGAATAGAAAGATGCGATTTGCCGAGAACTGTCATGTATATAGCCGGACATTCTGCACTCTGCCGTTGCTGGATTTGTGACAAACCTGCAGTGTGTTATCCCCTGTGGTGGTGGACATGTGGAACACATAATAATAAAGACCAATTTACCGAGTGGAGTCTGTTTATTGACGTTGTTGAGAGAGAGGCAATGAATGACAGGCCACTAAGGCCAACACGATATTCGTATACTATTGTTACAGATGAGAGAGCTTTTTCGCCATGCATAGAGTTTTATAGTAGGGATTTTCCAGGGACATTTTGTCAGTAATATCATTTCCCAAGTTCTAGATGAGGAATTACCAGAGACTTTAGCTACAGACAAAAATTCTGGTTGGGATTATTTCTGACAGACTTACGACCATGGGAAAGCTGATTAAACAAATTTTATGAGAGCGTGATATAATAAAGGAAACAATAATAATTTGAAATTGGGTCAGGAAATAGAAATGAACTCTACTTTTGAATTAGGGAATGGGAAAAATTAGGAAATTAAATTATTATTCAGTGAAACTCTTAAATTAAAGTTAAGTCATTACAAATTCCTCCTTTCCGCGGATGAGCATTGGACCCTAACATACAACCTTATCTTACAGGGGTATCTAAGTAAAGAATCAAATTTAAAATTTAAACTAGAGTTATATTTAAAAATGTTATTTCTAAAAAATTCCTATTAAAATTAAGGTCTTAAAATTTTATGCCCAAAAGAATACCTTCACCATCAAAAAAAAACAATTTCAATAAAATAATCAAAATATTAAATACTAAAAAAAAAATCTGTATGTTGTGTATGGTATAGTTCTCAAATCCTATTGTTCTCAATTTTTTTAAATAGTAAGCTTGCTAACATTAATTATTGAATCTGTAAAAAATACATAACACAATATATAGTATGTGTATATATATATAATGGCATTTGGTAAAGCATACATAATATTCAAACAATATAAAATTTCAAAACGATTAATTTGACATTTTTCTTAATTTAATCACATATTGATCCGCAACACTCGAACACAACAAAAAATGTAACGCCACGTTAACCAGACTCATACATTTTGAATTGCAGTGGTGCATGAACCCTGGAAAATGCAAAAATGGTGGGGGGAAACCACATATATAAAAGAATAGTGGTGCGTGAATCATTTTGCATTGAGTGTAGCACGAGAGATTAAAACATTTTCCGTTGACACTGATGACAAGACTCTGACACAGTATCTGACTCATTGTTACAAATCTTCTATATGTATCTCTGGGTTAAAATGAACATACAAAAATTTAAATCTGTTCCTCCATATTGTACAGAAATATCAACAGACATGGATATGCAAGTGTTACAATTTTGTGTACAAATATTATTAATTAAATTTAAAAATATTTACGAAGGTATGCTTGTATTATTATATTCTTACTGTCTCAATGTACGATAATTTCTCAACCAAATACTTTTGAATATTGGCTGAAAAAAAGTAGTTTTTTTTGACAAAACTGTGCCACACTTGTTCGCATATCAAACCTGATTGTCAAGCTTTTATTTATTTATTATTAATATTATTTATAATTTAAATTATTTATCCACCTTCTTTTTAAAATCAGACTTTCATGCATAGAAATCATCTAAACTAGACATACATTCCTTTAAATATAAAACATCTTTTAAAACTCAAATAGTATTATTAACAATTAAACAGTCAAAAAAATTTCCTTTTTCTTTCATTACAAAACAAAACACATTATTGACTTTAATTTTAAAACTAATTGCTTGATTAAAAAAAAGTACATAATATTTCTTATTTCAATATAAAATATTCATTCAAATTAATATATCGTTTATCATTTCTCATTTAAGTATTGTAAAACAACATGTTTCATTCAAATCAAATAAGTAAACATTCACTTTAAAATATTGTTGATATTCATTTCAAAACTAAATAATGATCATTTCAAATTAATATTGCATTCATTCAAATTAAAAGTATGTAAAATCAAAAATATTTCTTATAATATCATTTTAAATATCCATCACACATATCAAAATAAAGCATTGTTCAAATCATTTTCTAAATAAAACACAAGTATCGAAATTGAATCACATTCATTTATGTATCATACATTATTAATTTTCTTGTTTGTTCATTTTGTTTACTTTGTAATAATAATGACATTTAATTTATATTTTCAAAAAATTCAAATCTGTTACTCTAAAAATATTCTGAAATACTAAATATAAGCACACTTTTTGTTTTACCACACACATAAAATAAAATGTTGCTATTTTTCGCTTATACAATAAATCCCAAAAATCAATTTCAAATTAAATTCAGAATTATTTTACCTATATATCATAAATGATCTTATTTTCCACAGCTAAGACTTTTAGAAACAACACAATCTTTTAAAACAGAATAATTCCAAAACTTTTGTAATATATACAACACATGATGTAATCTTTTTCGAGAAACACTTTCAAAACATTTAATTAAATTCCAACATATATGTTAATTTTTTAATTTCATAACAATTGAAAATCAAAATTATAATCATAACAATTTTAATTAAACAAAACATCAAACACTTCTATCTTCTTACTATTTAAAATGAAGATACAATAAAATATATTTTAAAATAGAAGTATATCAAAATTTAAATTACAAGTCATATACCGTCAGAAGACAATGCAATATTTTTTTACAAAACTTTCCCAGAATTTAAATTTAAATGAGAATGAATTGTAAAATTAGCAAAGTGCAAAATGTGATATTTGTTAATATTCATAATTTATACAAATTTAAATTTCTTTGATTAATTGCTAAGGAACAAAAAAAAATTCAAAACTTAATTTGAGTTGAAACGTGGAGTGTCCAAGAGCAGCTAAAATTTTCTCTTTAAAAGCCAATTCATTGAAGTTTTTCGTTAGAGTGGATGACTAGGTGGGACTTGCGCTGTTTCTTTTTTGGAGCAGTTTTTGCTCATAGCCCGATTTGCTAATCTAGTTCATAGAAATGAATAACCTGTTTTAGAATAGGCTTGCACTTGCTCCTAACTCTACGGAGACGATTAATTTTACAGAATGAAGTACCAGGATCTTCTAATCATGTAGAGATGACACTTTCAAATTGTAATAATTTCATTTGAATTTTTTTGAAATTCAGAGGAGTACTTAACAAATGAGTAAACAAAATAACAAAAACAAAAGCTAATAACAAAAAGTAAATAACAAAAGCCTAGCATCTGTAAAGATTTAGCATTAAGAAGAGCCCCTCCTTTGAGGCATCCGGACTTTCAGGTACACCAAATGCAATTCCAGAGACGATGGCTGTAGTGAACAATAACCTCCTCCCTCTCATATTGAACTCCAATTTCCGTTTTTTAGGTTGGCCGACCGGCAAGGATAGCCAGTAATACTGTCGACTTAATGTGACATCTTTAAGTTTTTAGAGTTCCATGGATGTAATAATAATAATAAAAACCAATTTACTGAGTAAAGTCTGTTAATTGGCGCTTTTTGAGAGAGAGGCAATGATAAGATGAATGAACCAAGCGCTATGCCGGCCACTAAGGTAGACGCGAAATTCGTATATGACAGGAACAGAAGGGAGAAGCAGAAGAGGGCTTATTGCACGCATGCACACATTGCCCTTTCATCGAGCGTCTAGGCCACGAGAGCGGCCTTCAAGCTCGTGTCATGATTCTAGTAGTGAAGACTTAACTATTGATGGCTTTTACACTTTATGTTGGGTAGTATTGGGTAGATTAGCTGTTATTGGCTGAAGGGTAAAATAAAGAGTTCCTATTGGTTGTTGCTGTTCATACTGTTGATTTTCGGTGAAGTAGGGTCTTTGCTTGTCTGAGGTGGTAGGATATGAAAGTCCTTTTTCTCATTGGATGCAGGAGGGTGGAGGGGAGATGTCCTATTGGCTGCCCGTGTAAGAGAGAGCTTTTTCACCGTGCATTGAGTTTTATAGTCGGAATTTTCGGGGGACATTTTTTCAGTCACATGATCTCCCAAGTTCTTGGTGTAGGGATTTTAGCTACGGACAGCAAATCTAGAGGGGATTATTTCTGAAAGATTTACGACCATGGGGAAGAGGATTAAACAAATTTTATGAGCGCATGATCTAACAAATTTGGATGAGGAAATAGAAATGAACTCTTTACTTTTGAATTAGAGAATGGGAAAAATTAGGAAATTAAATTATTATTCAGTGAAACTATTAAATTAAAGTTAAATCATTATATATATATATATATATATATATATGTACAATGTGTGTGTGCTTACGTGTGTAGGAATTTAGTGCTTATGTTTAGGCAGAAAATACAGCAAACAACCATCCGCGTTGTTCCATCAAATTTTGCGTTTAACTAAACAGATCCACTACGGAGATTTTTTTTCTCGTATGATTTGTACGGCTTACAAGGATTGAGGAGATCAAGAAAGCGTGTTTTTGAGTAGTACACAAAATTTAAAGATGAGGGGGAAATTTCAGAAACGAACCACGCGATAGACGTCTGACATGGACCCGAACTGATGTTCATATGCTGAAATTCGAGACCTTTCGAATTGTGATTGATTTCGTTCGTAAGGTATTAGTGTGATAACGCGTGAGTTGAATTGAAGGAAATCCTCTGTGCCTTCGATTGGGATCAACGATTCTCAAATACAGAAGTTATACAGGAATTTTGTACCAAAGACTGAGTTAGAGGAAACGTTGCTTGACGATTTGTTATGAATTGGTGGAATATTTTGGAGATTGATAAAATCTTTTAAATTCAGAGACAACTGTCGTCGAAACATGAATCAACAAGGACGTTCCTCAGACTAAAAGACAAAGGGATGAATGATGCGCAAGCGCCACTCCTCTACCATAAAATGACCGAATGAGCTAATCAAGAAGGAAATCGATGCGCAGTATCTTCTTTGCCTCGAAATGCTTGGTCCACTAGAAGTTTGTTCCTGCGGGACTGACTGTGAGTGGTAAATTTTTCTCATAAATGCCTGAACGCTTGAGGATTAGGGTTCGAAGGGAAATGGCCGATATCTGGATGTCCCATCACAACAATGCTTTCAGTGACACGTTGTGAGGGAGGCACTGTCCAAATACGACATTGCAACGCGGCCTTTACCACCCTACTGACCAGATTTAGCTTCAACAAACTTTATCATTCATTCGGATAAGAAAAATACCTAACAAGACATTGTTTCTTGGAAATGGATATTGTTTAAGCGATTTCGTCGGGAAGCCTAAGGACCCTTGCTGTTACCGACTTCCAGAATGCATATGAAAATCGGAAAAGCAGTTATAGAAGTTTATTGATGCTGGTCATTGTGGTAATTAATAACGCAATGTACATATATCATCAATAATTTTTTTTATTATTTCAGTTCCGATACTTATTGAACAAATTCTATGTATATGGTGACAATGGAGCCTAAAGATTAAGTTTAATTTGAAATGAATATGAGACGTGTTCCTTGTAGACTTTATTAAATAAACAACAAAAATCCCGTTAAATTGGCACGCAACGAATTTAAAATTGGTTAAAATAAACTTTAATTATTCATATTTTTTTTCTGAATTTTTTTTTGATTATTTTTAGCATGCTAAATTTCACTTTGAGTTTAATGCATATCAGTAAGAGTCCAAAGAATTAATGAATAGTTTATTTTGCAGTTTATAAATTGACAACAAAATTAACTTTTAAAAATTCAATTACTTATGGTTTTCTCCTCATTTACCCTTTAGTTTTTTTCCTAGGTATGATTTTACTATCTTAACCTGTAATTAATTGTTGATATAATAAAAATAAGATAATACTCTAACTCTAAAGATAAAAGGGACAAGCAATGACTTAGGTTTATTATTATTGAGTCCGACGCAAGCATTCAGAAAGGTATAAAAAATGTAGTCAACTTTTTTTTTTCAGATTTTATGCTTTCCAAACTAAGGGAATTCCATTAATTTTATAAGATATCGGATAAGTGATACTCAAATTTATAAAATTTCAGCAATCTCTTTAAGAAATGTTTTCTTTGTATGACAAGTCAACTAACAAGTTTTTAAGACATTTTCTTTGAAACGACAAAATTGATTAATGATTCTTATATAATGCATCCTTAACATGTATTTCTATAATCAGTAGAAAGTCGGATGAAATCTTGTAAAAAAATTATTTTTGCATTTAAAGAAGAATGTGCTGAAAGAATATACATAATATTTTGTTTTTTTTATTTCCTTACTCTAATATCTGTTGAATTTATGATTCCCTTTCTATTTGAAATGATATACTAATTTCTGAAAGAATGTACATATTTTGTGCTTTTTTATGTTTATTTTCATATATATGTGATATAACATTAAATTAGTTGCATGTATATGATGTACAAATTCATTAGTACGTTAGTTATTCATTACAATGCTTAGAGTAAATAAATTTGAGTTAAATAATAGAATGGATTACAAAAAGTTTTCCTTGAATTTAGTCAAATTTTAAATCGAATATAGAAAAAAATTACTGATAGTTACAAATGAATTACAACGACGGGAAACAATTGTTTCCCTACTTTTTCTGAATATTTTCTGAAATATTGCTCATAAAGAAATTTCTCTCCTTCAACGCGATTACAAATTATTCACTTAAAAGTAGATTACATATAAAAGAAAAAAATCAACCATAAAGATGATTGACATAAAATGGCAATATAACAAAATGATTAATATCTAAACCCTTTTTATAGAAGAGTCAATATTTTCATGTTTGAATTTCTGTGCAGAATCGAAAATGTTTATCACTGGTAAATTTCGATATAATGAATATCTGTAAAATATTTTCAGAGTAATTTTTAATTTATCTTAAGAGCTTAATTTTTTTTGTGACGGTATCATATTACCCGTATCATTTGCCATCTTAAAGTTTACTCTAAACACAAGAACTAAATTTTAACTTCTTAAAATCAAGCATAAACAAATTAATTAAAATAATTTGCTATATCCAAAGGAGTTTTTATTAATCCTCCAATAAGAGGGTACTCTCCACAGTTAAGTCCCACTCTGAGAGTACTAACAACTTTTATAATCTATCAAATAATTTGCTAATTGAGTACCACCTTCAATTGCTCCGTTAGCGTTTAGTCCTAATCTCCCCAGTTCCACTATGCTCGCCAGAAGACTTTCGCGCACATCACACAAACATCCTTCTTATTACCGTAAACTTCTTATTATCAGTTTAAAACTCTGTCACTTTTATACCGTTAGATAATCTCTATTCATTCAATTTCTAAAGTTTTACTTCATTTGCATCCTCAAGTTTCATTTTATTCGGAATGAGCTGGGAACTTAAATATAAAATCAGTCAGAGACCCCAGATGCTATTCGAAGCGAAAATTCGTGAATAGCCTATGTTAGAAGTATAGAATTTCACTAACATATTTATCAATACGTTATTTCAAAAAGACTCCGTAATGATTTGCATAATGACTATTTTTTCCATTTACCCATTTTATTATCCAACAATAACAGGATAACACGGAAGAGAAAAGCCAAATTTTATTAAGTTTTATTTAAAGGTAATTTTTATCTTAAAATATTATAAAAAGGAGTGTAAAAATAAAATAAGCATTATTAGCAGCAATCAGTAAAAGATAACAATAAATGCTTAAGAAGAAGTAAATGATTTCTAAAGCCTGTTTTGTAATCTTACCTTTTGCTTATCTTCAACAACAACAAAAGAAAAAGAAATTGCAAAACATTTACTAAAGATATACAAATTGTTTGATAGTAAATAAGTGGCATATCATATTAGCAAAATCCACACTTTCTTTTATATTTTAACAGCAATATAATTCTTTTAATAATAATATAAGTATAAAATCCATTTAGATAAAAATCTTAATTTAGTAATAAAAGCCACAGCCTTCAGTTTTTTTTAACTATTTCAATATTGTTTTTACATTATGGAATTTCTACGAAATAAGAGTAAAAAAATGTATAAAATAAGAATTCAAATTTAAAAGATATGATAAATTTTATAATAATAGGAAAGAAAAAATTGCCTTACATCATTGTATGATTTAAAATAACGATATAAATCTACTTTTTAAAATCTTTAAGCACCTTAATTTTGTTAAAAACGCTCTAATATAAAACAATGTTATTGAAAAAGACATTTAAGTTGTGAAAATATAAGGTATAAACTTTTAATACATGAAATACATTTCTGAACATTAAAATGTTGCAGATTGTTTCGCTTTTAAGGAAGTAGGTTTGAAAAATCGATAATAACATTTTATTCGTTACCAATGCTATTGCTATAACGTTAATAAAAATGAGTTTAACTGCGCATTATTTACATTCTTTGTGTATAGTCTTATATCGAAATGCATATTTTGTAACAATAGATTTGTATTATTTAAATAAACATAAATTCTTTTTAAACGTTGTAGAATTATTTAGTTTCTGGAAAAAACAACAACGAACGAAATAGTGTCATAATAAAATGTTATTATGAATGTTCCACAGACATGGACTCTAAAATGCATATAAATTCAATAATAAGTTATAAATTATCGCTAAAATAAAAACCAAAATTAAAATTAATCAATATTAAAATTAGTACAAATTGCAATCATTTCAAAATTGAAAGAAACATATTGATTGCAAAATCAATATATATATATATATATATATATATATATATATGTGTGTGTGTGAGAGAGAGAGAGAGAGAGAGAGAGAGAGAAAGAGAGAGAGTTCAGTTAGAGTAATGTCATCATTTTATGTAAATTAACATTTTTCGTACGTAAAATTTGAGGCGAAAGAATCTTCGTTCTTTTGCTTATAATATTCTAAGTTGTTATACAGTAATGTATTGAATGGGAGGATTTGTATCTAGAAAACTGGTTCAACTAGGTCTGTCTGTTCAAAGCCAGATAGCTTATTATTTTTAGACGAATCTTTCAAATTACATTTTACGTAACATTAGACTAGTGATTAATATACGTGATATTTACAAAAGCTTTGATAATTTCAATAAACTTTATCAGAAAGCTTGTTATCCAAAGAATTTCATTGACAGTCATTAATATAAAACAATACAATAATAATAAAATGTAGTAAAAATATTTATTTTTACTTTAATATATATTTATTTTAATATTTATTTTTGCTTTTTTAATTTTAACTTCTTTTTAATTTTTTTTCTATATATTTCATTTTAATATTTCAATTTTAAGCTTAATTTTTTCGTTTTGTTCTAATATATAGAACTTTCTCCCTCTTTCTGATAGATGGCACTGCTCTCTATTTCCCCGTTTCAATTTCCGTCTTCGTCCGATAGTCTCTTCGCGTTGTACTTAGATTATTTGTTGCTTTCGCGTCATTACAAGTGTTTTTTAAAATATTTTTTAATTTTTGATTGAATTAATTAGGGATATAAGGCAATAGGATTTATACCCCAGACCTGTCTAACCCAAAAAACTTTACGGACCATTTCGGAAACGCATTATATATATATATGTGTGTGTGTGTGTGTGCAATGAATTCCATTTATCACCTTTTAATCTCGGCTTTTTTAACGCCAATTCAATTTATCTCGTTAAAAACTACTACTACTTTCACTTCTCGAGTCGCAGAAATCAACTAATCCTACTGTGACCAGATAGAGAAAATAATGTTTTGCAATAAATTAAGAGAAATTATATTTGATATTGAATTAAATGTATTTGCTCAAAATGTAATTTTAAAAACTGTTCTGCAGTTACAACACAATGCTGGTGCTAGATTATTGGCGATCAAAAGAAACCGAGAAGTCAGTCTCTCTGGAACCAAACACTTCTGGGTCTAATATATTAGGCTTGCAGCAGACAGACTGGCTACTGCTATTTCGCGTGATCTGCGCGTCGCACTCCTTCCCCTCGTCTAGAAATGCAGATCTACACTCTTCAGTAGGTTTGTTGGTTAGGTATACATTGTGTATTGCTCTCTCATACAAGAAGGCTTGCGCGTTTTTAATATTAGTTTAACTTTGTAATTGTTCCTGATCAAGAATATAGAACAAAAAGTGTGCAATAGTTGAGTCAATGAACTGAGATATTTCCATAGTAATGAGATATGATTGAAATAACTTATGGTATAATGTTCTTTGGTAGTTTTTTATACACAAAAATTTATTTTTTGTTCAGTTGAACCAGCTCCGTGGGCTACAGGTTGACCTGGATGGGTCGTGGGTAGGTCAAGACTGATTTAAGTAAACTTCTATTTGTAATTTATAGTTTTAGGGTGGGGGTATCAATTTTCTCTCCAAAAACCCAGTTGAAACTCCAAAAAAATTTACTGAATTAAAAATTTTCACCAAAGCCGTTAGGGAGGAAAGAGGGTGATGACAATCCTCCACCTTAATCGACGTCATTGATTATAGAGAAATTAAAGTCAAAATTTTAAAACCCTTCATCACATACTTATCCCAAGGAAAAAACAGAAAAAAACTTACTAATCAGAAATGTCCGTCTTTTGTGAAAAACTGTAATAAATACTGTAGTAAATTCACAAAAGGCTAAAGCAATAAAATTACCGACGGATTTCATTAGAAATGTTTAAATAAATTAAAAATATATATGATGCATACTAAATTTTTAAAAATAATTAAATTTAAATATTTATACGGGTTTAGACATTTACATAAGTATAAATAGAACTAAAACATATATCACCATTTACATTGTTAGAATAGAATTTATTTCAGATCAAGTATTTATTAATTTTAAATTTTAAGGAAGAAAAAGCCGAATCTTTACAAATTCTTGAAAGTTTTCATAAGAAAAGCATTATAATTTTTTTCTCAACCTTAAAGTCAACGAATTTTTGATATGTCATAAGAATTAATGAGAATATCAGCACCAATACATACTGTAAATAAATTTTATTGGCCTTTGTATCTAGTTTATTCTAAATTAAAATTTTGTTACGTAAGATATTTTTAAATGTTATATTCCTGTAAGTTCAATTATACAAATTACTCTTCCAGAAATGTACTATTGACAAGAAAATTAAAATCCTCCTTTTTATTAATAATATTACTGTAAGTTTTATTATCTATAATTCCTAATTTAGCATTCAATTACTTATTTTTCATATCTATTTATTAATTTGAATTAAATTTAAATACAAAGAATAAAAAGATAAATTAGCTTTAACACACACATCTGGGTTATAAATATCTTAAAAAATAATAAGGTCATGTATTAAAAAAACTAAAACAAAACAAAATTATTATTTTCTATACAGCTCTTTTCACAAAAAAAGTAAATAGATATTTGCTAAATTAAATATAAACTAAACAAACCACTTTGAAGTATATCTTTAATTTGTTTATATTTTTTTTCATCAAATATGATGAAATTTTCTTTAAATACCAAAATAATTAAATAATTAAATCGCTCGTAAGAGTAATAATTTTATTAATATTATTAGTTCTTAAAAAGAACTAGAAGAACCTTTACAGAATTAAACAGTCACACACACACACACACACACATATATATATGGGGGAATTCAAATGGGAAAACAAGATTACATTGTCTTCAGTTAACATCCTCATAAGAGGTAGTACCAATATACGAGAACTCAATATACTTTTTGCCATTGAAATCGGTTGTTAATAGAAGTTTTGCTTAGTGTCATTATGTAGCACATGTCTTGTTTATTAAGCTTTATGTATCATTCAAAAATTTCATTAGAATTTAATCTAATTAAATCGGAGAATAATCATTAGAGTATCCCGGTGCTTTACTTCTGTTTACCAAAAGCAATAAAATTTACGGAAAAGTAAAAGATCACTAGGGTGCGTAGATATCACACACAGAAGTGAAATAGTAATATACAGATTAAAATTGCATATAGAAACAAAATTAAGTTCAAATAAAACATGTTTATCTCGCAAAATATACAATTTTATGCTCTTTTAAAATTCAGTAAATAGTCTTAGTGTACAGAGTTACAATTAATTAATGTCAGATATTGTTCAAAAACTCTTCTTTAATTATTATTTAAAGGACAGTGATGTTATCATTTGAAACTTATATTTAAATAAAATTTACTTCCATTATTTAGAACAAAGTTTTAAGTTAGAAAATAAGAAATTAAAACCGAGTATCTAAATGTAACTACTCCCGGTCGGAGCTGGAAAAACTTTTAGCAGGAAAGTTTTTATTTTTAATTTATTTCATTTCTCATGTCACTTCAAAATACGAATCGGAATGCGGAATATGCCATACAAATGAGAAAATTTCGATTTAAAGCGACATTTGTTCAGCTCCCCGAAAAGAGATTGCGATAAATTTACTGGATTATTTTCTAACTACGAGCTGGAATAAATAATTTTCCTTTCGATTGTAAAGACCAAAATTTCAATTCGTCGTCTTTTCGCATTTCTGCATGTGATTTCAAACATAAGTTTATTTAAAAATATGATATTTCTGGAAATATCTGAATAGAAAGTATGACTTTTTTTAAAAGAAAAAATAGTTTTGAAAACCATTTTGGAAGAAAATCTGTAAAATCGCAATGACATTTTTACATAGGCAATAAAATCAAGCAATTATTTTATCCAATTCCCGATGTTAAACAACAATATTTAAGGATTTTGCATATTTAGCTTTAATATGAGGAAACCTATAATCTTAATAATTTATATTTTGCAAATCACTTTCATTCTTTTAAGACAAATGTTTATTACATATTTTAATAGAATTCCACGTAATTTGTTTTAAAATATAAATGTCTTGAGAAATATTTTTAATATACGTAATTAATGATACTTTTAGAAGAATTTTTATACATCTAAATATTTTAACGTACTTTTTATTATATTAGTTATTATCGATTTTCTTAAAACTGTTTTTAAGCGCATATTTCACATGTAATCTAATTTATAACCTTCTGACTTTGAGAATTAGTCCATTTTCATTCCTTATATGTGAAATAATTGAGAATACGTCATATTAAAAGTGACGTAGGGAGTAATATTTCGATTTAAAAAGATTAGACATAAAAGAAGATCTATTTATACTTATGTTGATGTATATGCAGCAAAGTAAAGGAATAAAAAAAAAGAATGGAGTAGTACATTATTCATATTTTATTTGCATTATATTTATTATATTATATATTTGTGATGGAGCTGTCAACTTAATGTTGAATTTAAATATAAATATATTTTCATTTTGCTCAATCCTTGTTAATTGATTTTCCTAATTTTAATAAATGATTCAAAAGGTACCTTAAATTAATTTAAATTGAATAAGAAACTTTCTAGAAGTTTTAAATATAAATTTTTGAATAATTCCCTTAAAAGAGAAATGATAAACGAGTCATGAGTCCACAGCAAAAAAAATTATTATCCACAATCAAAAGGTTATTATAATAGCCCAATTAAATAGAAAAAGGAATATGAACAGTATCTTTATACTTTTTTTAATCAAAATATTATTTTAGACTTGAAATCACAATTATATATATATATATATATATATATATATATATATATATATATATAT
>BMAW01030016.1:0-43640 GCA_019974015.1 Nephila pilipes | reverse complement strand
ATATGGAGGTTGGCGTCGGTATATAGTCAGAACCACGCCCTTTAAGGAGGAAAAATGTTTATTTACATATGAAAATTAAAGAAAAAAAAAAAAAAAAGACGGACACACATTTCTGCGTAAGCACCTGGAGATCTAACCATCTAATCTAAGTTGAAGGTGGTTGCTGTAGCGCAGCCGACAATTCCCACAATCGGCCATCCGACAATATTGTCACAATTGACCCTCAGTGAGCCAGTAAAAAGTAATTAAAACAATAATATATATGCTACAATATTAACAAAAATAATAAATACAATTGAAAACAAAGAAGAACATACCTCACTTAAAAGTTGATTAATCTATGGTTGAATATTAACAATTAGAAAAATTCAAAAAATTTAAGCTAATTCACAATATCTGAAAAATTGAAAGAAAAATTAATACACTAGAAAACACAAAATAATGAAAAAAAAAAAAATGAAATTAATTGTTATAATACAAAAAAAAAAGATACAAGGAAAAAAATGTCTTTTAAAGTTCAATGAAAAATGTTACCATTAGTTCATATCAGGTAATAGTGCATCATTAGTCCAATGTTTGAGATATTCAGTACACGTACTAGTTTTCGCTGGACCTTCAAACCACACCTTTGAACATCGTAAGTGTCGTTCGGTTTGATTTTCAAGGTCTTAGGACCTAAATATTTGGGTTTTAGTTTGAGTCCTGGTCCAATTTGAGTACGTTTGATGGCGATGATCAAGAAGTTTGAAAAATAGTTGCTGGTTTTCGCCGGAGATTGTAGTTTCTTCTATTTTCATCTTGAACTTCAGGATTTGTTGTTTAGCTTTTTCCTTAATCTTGTCACGGTTGTTGACAAAAATTATCTTGATTTCTTCATTAAGTAAATTTGTGATATTGAGATCTTGTGGTGTCTTCATTTTAGTACCCGCCAAACAGTAATCTGAAGGAGTTGTTTGAATGCTCTGCTGAAATGTTGAATTTATAACCTTTGGACTTCTTTGATGCATGTACCATTTTTCTGGTTGTCTATGGAAAGTTTGATATGATCACTTGATGAATAAACGTTCTAATTTGTCCACGTACCAGGTAATCCGGTGGTGATTAGAAATGTTCAATGTTTTCGGTACTGCAATAATCTGAAACTGTTTCTGAAGTGAGTCGCGGTACCACCGATCGCCACCGAGACATCGCCAAATATGGCTTTTGATTTTCTTAACTTGCATAATCCCGCAGCATTTGTTGACTTTGCTTGGCAGCCACAAATTTTGTGAAGGAGTCAATGACGGCAAAATATGTTTATAATTCTTATTGTAGAACAACAAATGGTCAACAGGATAAGTGTGTAGAGGAATGGTTTTTCGATAGGATGCATGGCATCTGCTCGGCTAATGTTTTATGATTAAACCAAAATTACATGGAACACAATTTTGAATTAAACAGTTCATTTTTTTCTTTAACTTTAGGTATTATAGTTGATGCTTGCTTCTTCTGTTCTTTTAGAAGATAGTGTCCATGCCTCGTGAGCTGCATATACCTATGCCTCTGCATATTTTTAGAACAATCTTATAGTTCTTCAACATCTACAAACTTGTAGAGTATATCGATCTTTTTTAGAAGTGCAATCTTTGTCCGGTTTAATTTTTTAAAAGTCTTCGATAGCTTCGGATTTCAGTGTCTCTGTTCTTGAGCCGTTCTTGATTTCATGAGACTGTCTTTGCATGACCATAACTGGGCATCTACTAGTGTCTACATGATTCATTTGGAAACCAGAGTTGATGTCTACTTTACACTCAAAAAATCTTGTAGTTGCAATGCCCATCGCGCTATTCGAGTACACAAATCTTTTTTTCTTTAGAGTCACTGCGAACGCGTTGCAGCTCAGTAACTATTTTGAAATGTTTTGCCTAATAAGTAAATCTAAACTTTTTTTAATGCTTGGACAATAGCTAAAACCAAGTTCATAACTGCTATATTTTGTTTCGGCGCCTGTCGTTTCTTTACTCATACCATATTGGGTGGAGCGCATTATCGTCATTGATTTTGAGTAAAATAAGTATCCATAAATCCAAGGAATACCAGTACCTACAATGAATTTCAGTATCAGTGTTCTGACAAATTGCTTAGAACAGGTGGAGAGGATAAACATTGTTTTGAGACAATTGAATGCTTGTATTTACTCAGCAAATTTAAATTACTGATTTTTTCTTCAGAAGTTCGCCAGAGGATGTGCAATGATGGAGAAATTTAAATGAATTCGAAAATATCCAGCAAGACCAAGAAAAAGATTGAAGTCCTTTTGGCATTTCCCGGTTCAGGGAAATTAACAGCTGATTTTTTGTGGTGACGGGCACAATTACCATTTTGATAACATGGACCAAGAAATTTTATTTGTTAATGAAAATTCTGCATTTATGAAAATTTATGTCTAATCCAAGAGTGAAGCGAGTGAAAACACTGTTGCAAGACTTTCAGACCTTCTTCGTATTTTAGATTTTATAATAACATCGTCCAGCGTAAATTAAAATATGGACCTTTAATAATCCTTAAATATTGTGTTTATGTACCGGCTGAACAATTGTTGGTGATGTACAAAGACCGAAAGGAGTACGTAGAAACTGAAATTGTTCATTATGTGTAACAAAATGATGGCGCATTGCCTTAATATTTGGTTCTACACCTCAAATGAAAAAAAGCGTTACTTGAGATCAATTGTATTCGAACGTATTTGTGACCCTAGTTGCTATCAAGCAGACTTATCTATTAATGGTAAGGGATACCTTACAATGTTTTTGCTAGTTGTCTAATCGATACAAAACCTGATCCGTCTTTTTTCTGACAACAATCTTACTTGGTTAGAAAAATCAGAAGAGTATGGTCTAACAATACCTTCAGCCAACTATTTCATCACTTGGTCGTTCAATTTTTTTCTTCTTCAACAAAAGGTAATCGTCGGTTTATTTGCTATTGGTATTATTTAAATTAATAGTCATCTGAATATCAGTAGTTTCAGTCTTATTTGGTTTATAGCTGAAACCAAATTATGAAGAATGTTTCCTAGTTGAATTTTTGCATTCTGCTTGATCCTGATTTCAAGTTCTAATTTACCATTGTTGAGATGTTAGAAATCGAAAAATTGTTCGGTATTTTCCGTTTCAGTATCTGAAATTTTTGTTCATCTAACACCTTCTGTGTTGATTTCTATTTCTGGTCTGTGCTGTTAACATTCATGCCAATAATAGCATCTGACGTCATAGTGTCATTATTGACAACACAAAAAAGTTGGTGATACCATTCATTGTAAGTTCTGTATACAGCTACCGATTAGTGTAATGTGTCCATTACCAAAAGCTCGTAAGTGATCCATGAAAAGTAGTTAAAGGTGGTGAACCTGCTATATGTATTTTCGTTAGAATTGTTTTCTGACTCACCAGTATCTACTAATGCAATGAACAATTATCATTAATAGTAACAGTTTATAAGTATCAAAGGAGGAGAATGATGCTTGACACAGCATTATCAGCGTCTGATTTGGAACAGGGATAATGGTACACTTTGCAGAAATATGACTGAAAACTTTTACAAACACTTATTTTTAAACTCCTCCTTTTATATTTCGACAGAAACGAGAAATATGACCAGATATTACAATTAAAACAAGTTTTTTACTTATTATGTGTATTATCATTTTGTACTAAACTATGAAAATTATGTTTTGAGTTCATGCTGCGTCCTTGACTGAATTGAGAATTTGTTCTGGAAAGGGTTTTTATTTTATCAATTGACTATTTTTTCATAAATACGAAGTTTCTCTTTAAATTCTGAATAGATTTTGCACCGTATAAAATAGCTTTGATGCAGGGTAATCATGTATGCCAGTTTATACAGTATTCAAATAATGAAGATTCATCAATAATTTTGAAGTACTCATGAGTTCTCTAATGTATAAATAAAATTTTCGGAAAAGGGACTGTTTCGACGTAATTTACGTTTACTTAACCATCTGCTAACTTCAGCAGAATTTAATGATATGGAATCTCTTCTAATAAAGTATTTTTTTAAAATAAAAGCCGTGGTAAGATTATTGCTGTGTATATAAAAAACTCTTTGCCTTGACCTTCAATCAAAGTTTTGAAGGAATATTACTTTTTTTGCTATGTTCGTTCAATGATGGGAAAAAAGAAAGGATTCCCTGCAGTTTTGAATAAAACACTTATATCATGGTATCAGAACCAGTAAACTTTCGATGTGAATTTCGAGATCTTCAAAAAACAAAATAAAGGGAAGGTCAGAGTATTACAGACATGTTATGATTCAAAGCCGGAGATGACAGCAGAAGGGAGAATGAGTAGGACTCCTTTTTTTGTTTCTGTCATCAGAAATTTCAGAGTCGCTGTTTAACGATTTACAGTTTAAAGCTTGCAATTCATTTCTATATCTGATAAAGATTGAAAATCTTGCTAAGGAGTTCTTCTTTACTACCATTATATCCAGAATCAACACATTTATTGCCAAAACCAAACTCATTTAAAGAAAAAAGAATCGAATTTATTAATTTTTTTACGCATCTTCAACATTGAAATCATTGGGAAATGAGGAAAAACTTCTAATCTTTTTTTTCTTGAATTTTCATAATCAAATGCACGTTAAATAATATACTGTTTTAACAACTTAATTGTTTTAATATTTCCTCTTTAAGAAAAATTTGACAATCGAATATCATTAAGTGGTGATCAATTTTATATAGTTCAAGTAGCACAGTCAGAATAAAAACTTATTTATATAAATTAGCAATACGTAACTGAACGAAGTTACAATGAATAATATAGAAAGTGACTTTTTTAAGAAAATTTCAAAATCTAAAATAAAAGAAAAAGCAAAACTTTACCCATCAAAACAGTTAGGATAGGGATGAAATATATGAAAGAATATACAAATGAAAATAGCAAGATGAAATATACAAATAAAAATAGCAAGATAAAATTTAAATAAATACAAAACAAGACACAAAGCAATGAAAACAAAGGGGGGAAAACACCATGAAGGAAATGAAATCTAACATCTGTAAATTATGAGTCTGGTTTTGACAAATTAGCTGGTTGAACCTGTTTTTCAATGTCAACAATCAAAACAGAAAAATGTTAAAAACCTATATGGAAATTCCATTTAACTAATGATTGCATTAAGGCATTAATTATTTGGGAAAAAAATGGTAATTTATGTATCGAATTATTCACCGGAATATTTAAACATATATCGAGCATTAAAAATTTTGTTTCAATTTTTAGAAATAAAAGTATAAATTTCGATTCACAACCTAACATGTAAGAGTGGTTTTTTTTATTTAAAATTAAATAACTTTTACTTATACATAATTAAGCTTTAATTCAATATATTTATTAGAAATAAAAATAATACCTGCTTTCACACATTTTAAATTTACGTTAATTTATGTACTTTTCATTTTAGGGTTAGAATTTCATTTTGATTTGATAGACATTAGAAAAATTAAATATAATGAAGTATCAGAATTTTTCCGGAGCAAGAAAAATAAATGTTTAAATAACAGGTTATATTTTGAAAATATTAAAGTTTTCGTTTATTAAGATTATATAATAGAGAGGATTCTTTTATGTGATGAAATCACAAATAAAAACAATTCAGTAGCTTGGAATGCGTATATAGTTGCCTACTTTTTATTCTTATGAGAAAACAATCAAGTGGAAGCTTTGAAAGATACGCTTGCTTAGGTGCTTGACATGCTCTATACATTACTTAATATCTATTTTCAAATGAAAGTTCATTCAAATGCATCCAAGCCTTAAATTCAATTCCAGTAAAAGAGGAAACCGAGTTTTGCTGTAATGTTAGTCATATATTTTCATTATTAGATATTTCTATTCTTAAATATCTGAGTTAAAACTCGCATCTGTTCACTATTCAAGCAAAAAATGTGACTAATTATGTGGAAAATTCGAGCTATTTGAAACATAAGCTTCATAAAACAAAATAATAACGGTTCCCTTACTAGGTAACTCTTATAATTGATAAGTCTTAATACAATGTATTTTATTCCTTTTTATGTCTACTATCTGAGAAAAATTTCATCATCTTAAAATTAAACCGAACTATTCTAACAGTGTTCGTATAAAGAACTTATACCCAAATCATCAAATTCTCAACAAATCATAGGCTTTGTTATTTTGCAGGATTACAATTATAAAATATAAAAAATGGAAATTATAGTATTATTAAAAGTAAATTTGATTTATGTTGAACCAGAGTAGAATTGAATCATTCTATAAATTCAATGTGAATTTCGTTACATTAACGTCACATTATTTAAAACAGAGGCAGCTATTTAAATTATTTTTGTTTCAGTTCGCTATCATACGAATACTTATATTCTAATATGAAAATTTAATTTTTAACCTTGGATTTTTTTTCGAATTTTATCCTTTTTAAATTTTACATTTCAAAACTAATATATTACATTTTTTCCAATTGTATTCGAGAATGAAAAATTCATTGGAGCAATTTAATACTCATATAAATAAAAACGTTTATACTTGGCATATTAAATTGTTACTTATATTTAAAAGGCAGAATTTTATACTGTGAGAGAGAATTTAAATGATTGTTTGAAAAAATCGATACCTCATTCTTGGATCCGGAGCCACTTTTAACTGATTTCAATCACAGGCTATCAACTACAACAATTCACACAAATTTTAATTTATTAACTTCTCTTTAACAGCTTCTCCTTATCCCTTGTACTTTCTATTCATTTGATTCAAATCACAAGGGCTATTATCCCCCCTTTTAAAAAAATAGACACAAAATCTTTTCCAATACAAAGCTTTTATTTCTAAAACTCATACAAAGAGCGCCGTGTAACCTTGAGCTAATACACGTTAAATCATTCCAGGCTCAAAGTTCTACCATAGGCGTAGTGTGGAAGTTAGGATAGGGAGGCGCTAGTTCAGGTGTTTTCTTCGTCTTTCGACCGAGACTAGCCCTCGTGTTTCTTCTGGTGTGATGTTGATAAAACCAAACCATTAAAGCTCACACTATTCAAAAATTTCAAAATCTCGTACTTCGTTCATAAACACGTAAAATATTTCCTACATCCTTCAAATAGCAGCGTATTCTGACAGGGCTTGTATTCAGAAAGTAGTTATGAGCGATTCATTGTTTTCTGTCTCCATTTTAACAAAATCCATCTTTCAAAGCTCACATTGAGCTACAAATCCTGGAGAATTGACACTTTCGTTCTTCCAGTGTATACGGTGACAGTTGTCACTATGGATGAGAGAAACAGCTGGAAAAAATTATTCAATCGCCTAGGCAGCGGAGAAGTCTTCCAGCTTGTGTCTGATGAATTCTTAAAGTCTTTGCATAGATGGAGTTTCACATGCTGTTTGAAGGTTGTTATTACCAGGTGAATGGTGGAAGTAGGATGGGAAACGTTATTACTGTGTAGGCGGAGACAGAGGTTGATTGGCTCTCATGGCTGCACCAATATTTCTGATTCGAGAAAAGTTTATTTGAAGATAAAATGGAAGATTTTAATTTTATCAAATTTGAGAAAAGAGGAATTTAGGAGTCGGAACGCTGGATTTAACACGCAATCTTGGTTTCATTATTTTCATCTGTTAAACCATTTATCAATGCGTCTAATTTTTTTTCTGTTGCGTTCTTGCTTCTCGCATTCGAGGTATTTGCTTTCGAAATCCAGAGCTTTTGTTTAAAATATGCATGAATGTTGTGAAGAGATTAATTGGGTCGTAAAGATTATTTATTGTTAGGTTTGGGGTACTGTTTTCTGTTTGTAAAAGTTTTTTTTCTGGTCTTCTTTCCTGGAATTTTCTGTTCTCGTTAGATGTTGTCATCAGAGCGAGCAATCTTCATTACTCGTTGCATCAGCGTAGGATGATTTTATTCTTATTATATTGCTACTGAATTGGACTAATTTTTTATTTTTTTTTATTTCTAATTAATTTTGAGAGTTTTGGATAACTTGAGCATCACTGATTAGATGCCATATTCCCATGTTACCCAAACGAAAGCTCACGTTTCACAATGTTATAGTACCAAAAAAAAAAAAAAAAAAACCGCGCGAAAGATTGTTCTATGGATCAGTACAGAATCTTATGAATCGAAATATAATCTAAAATAAAATATACATGACAATCAGAAATGTCAATTTCGATAATGTGCTTTTCTCCCCACGTACTGATAAATCACGCTGTGCACAAGAAGCATTATTCTTATGAGGTACGGGAAAAACTGCTAAATAATTATTGAAGAATATTTAATAAACCATATATTCATTCCTTCTATTAATGTAATTCTGTGCAAAAACTATTCAAAATTTAAATATTACAGCAATATATTTATAAAATTTCCCTTTTATTAAGCAGTATATAAGGCCCATTTCTTGACCGTGTCAAACGTTTCTGGCATGATTTCACCATTCTTCCCTGATACGTAAGAGAACAAAGTTAAAATGAAAATACTTTAAATATGTTTTGAAGACCATGTAAGTTAGAATAGGGATCTCATCTAACTTCAAAAAAAAAAGTAAATTGCTTCCACCATTCACCGTTTGGGTTCTTGTTCATTCATATGAATTACTACAAAATATTAATCAAAATAAGTTAAAGATAAATTTTAAGTAAAACAAGTGTTTTTGGTAAAGGTATCCTCTCTTATTTTGCATAGTAAGAAATTATACTAGATTTAGTTTGAAGCCAAATTTTACTTTAACAGCGAAAATGTCTAAATGCGAAGGAATGATACTGAAAATCGTTATACATTTTACAGACTTGATCTCAGTATAAAGATATGTCATGCTTAAAAGACAGAGCCTATATATAATTAATGTTTGTACTTTTTTTGAAGTAAGACATTGAGAGTGTGTGTTTGAACGTCTACTTAAGACATGTATGCATGTAAAATGAAATCATTACTAGAACGAAGGTAGTTCAAAAAGTATTCGTATTTGAAGACAAATGACATCATTAAGGCAAATTGTCAATACCATTGTGTGATACTAACTGTAAAACAGAACTGTAACAAATCTGACATTGATTCCTAAGTTAGTTTTGATCCGGTAGTCATTTGCTACCAAATTAAAATTTGATTGCTGCTGCGTCAAATTGTCAACTTCGGTGAGACCTGGATTTTGTCATTATGCACCGATGTACCGGAAATCAAGCAAAAATCAAATCGTTGGGTTGCTTCTAGTGAATCTTTTCCAAAGAAGGAGAAGATGGTCTCATCATCCGGGAAAGTTATGACAAAGAACATTTGAGGTGAAAAAGACGTAATGATTATTCATACGAGTAAGTTGGATTCAAACAGCTGTCTAGTGAGTCATGATGCTTACTAGAAACAAACCATTTTCTATGCTATAGGCACCATTTCTTGCAATTTCTCTAAAGACTTATTGAACGACTCTCGTAATATATCTATTTGTATGAAATGTATTTATACCCAATCTTGTTTCCGAAATTGAAATATTAAATAATTTACATCCATCAGATTAAAAATGTTTCACAAACTCACACAGCAATTTTAAAAAAGATGAAGGAAGGAGAAAGTCTTTTCACAGATTTTAACATTTAGTTCATATTTATTTCATTTTCTCTTTCCTTATATCGTAAACCCCTAGCTATACTTCCCCTCTACCTCCATAATATGATCTTCATAATTGAGCCAAATTAAAAATTCCTCTCTATTTCCGAAGACACCTCATTTCCCTCTCTTTTATTAACGTATTCAATCCAATATTTTACTCATAATTACTCATTTTCCAATCTCTTATTGGCGTATTTAATTCAATATTTTACTCTTAATGACCGATTTACCAATCTTTTATCAACGTATGCAGTTCAATATCTCACCCATAATTACTTATTTTGATAGCTTGCTCCATACAATCTGTTTTGCTTTCGCATGATACATTATCGAATATGTTTCGTACTAACAGAATAAAACTTTCAAGAATAAATATGACTGAGAAATAGATTTTAAATGTAAATTGTTTTATAGCTTTATTAATGAGGGAAGTACAATTTAGACAGCTGGCAGTAACAATATCAAAAAATAATTTGCATTTTTATCTGGTTTGTAGAAACTGCCCTAAATTCAAGAGATCTGTGTGCTTTGTGTAAAGACCACTATGTCTATCTTTAAATTTTTGTAGGAGAGTAGCTTAAGGTATTTGTTGTATTTCTTTATTAACAGCTTAATTGTTAATGAATATTTTTAATAAATGCTTGTTCATTTTATTCTTTGTACAACTAACTTTTAGATTATAATAGCTTTTTTTAAAAGAAAAGCCTTATTATTTTTAAAACTTTATTAACTTTAAAAAATGGATATAGTCTCTTTACCTCTGGCATACATATATAATGATTATATTGCACATAAAACAGAATAAGAGAAAAAAATATTAAAAGTCATTATCAAAGGAAATTCAAAACCTGTCAGAATTGAAAGTTTCCTGTTATGTTCATTAAAATAAAGTGACATAAGCATATGAGGATAAAAACAGTACTTTCGTTTCCTTTCTGTAAAATCCGTTAATAAAATAAAATTAAAAATGAGCAAAATAAAAATAGCTGTCATGTATTTTTTTTATTGCTTTGAAGAAACGCAAGCATTCGCCATTCTTTTGTGATGTCTTTTACCAAGAGATTAATCCTTCAAATTGAAAATAAAACGAAGGACTGGAACAAAATAAAATGAAAATCGCATTTTGCGTGTGAAAACGTCAATTACTATATCTGGCTTTGGATAACATTTACGAAGCGGATTATAAATCACTAACCTATTTGAAATACATATTTTAACTACAGTAACGTAATTGACGTGACAAATTATTTCGCATTGCTAATGAAAATACATAATATATCGCTTTTTAGTTTTCATTTTCTTTCTTTCTATTTTTTTACTCAAATTATTGCAAGAAACTCCTTATCAAAACATATCATTAAGATGTTTATTTTGTTTTTGTATATATATATACACACTGGTGACCAATTGCTAAGATTGGATTACCAAATTGAGAGTAGCAAAACATTGTGTGGGTGGGGAGGCTCAGCTTGATAAAATGTTATTATCACAATGTTTGACCATTTGAAAAAATAACATTCAACGTGGAAGAAAAGAAGATTATTAAACACTTTTAAGGAAAACAGTGTTAATCTTATGCTGTGTACGGAATAATGGAAAAAATACATGTAAATGGCAGGAGAGATCTTTGAGAAAAATGTCAGCACGGGATATGTCCCCCGTGGAGAGGAATACAATATTCCACACATCGTGTTATGCTTTGCAAGACATTATTCAGCAACTGTCGAGACTATTTATCCCACTCCTCTGCCAGAGCATAAATGTGGGTGTTCTAGTTTGCTGAAGAATGCATACGAGAAGAAAAGCGTCCAACACGTTTTCAAAAGGGTTAGGTCGAAGAAAGTTCTGGAAATATGAGGCGTTGAATACCCTCGCTCTCTAGTTATTCTTAATAGTGACTTATAGACAACCTGATGCATTTTCATCCATAAAAACAAGTTTATTACCGACAGCCTCACGGAAAGAAGTACATTACGCAGTATGACTTCATCAATGTACCTTTGGCCGTCTATAATCTCAAATATGAGTACATGTAAGAGCGAGTGGCCATTGATCTTTATTAAGGCCCATACTAAGGTATTGCCCGTCTGAAATTGGACAATTTCCCGGGTATCTTCTAGACGATATACTGTGCTCACATCAGACCAGATGGTATTTACAATCCGATTGTAGACTGAACTTACCTTCATCTGAGAATAGGATGCATTCTCAGTCCTGATCATTCCAATTTCAATTCTCAAGACACCATTGAAATCGGGCATTGCATTTTGGACAATGGATGTAGAGACTTCCTTCTTCCTAAGCTTTTCGGGAGATCATCTATCCTGGGGCAGAAAAATACACACTTGCTACTGAGTTGTAATTAACTGATTCTTTTTGCCGATATGGCATTGAATTTGTAACTGCTAACGTTCTACTTCTACCATGACCTATCTGGTACCGCTTGTGGGATATTCCAGTTATTTTAAGCGTTTTCTGTAACTAAGAAACAATGTTATGAATGATGTTAAACTCTGTGGAAACATCTGATAGTTTTTTCCATTCTTCGGTCTTCCCAATAATACTGCTACGTGTAAAATCATCTAAGGAATGTTAGAAAGACATGCTGATGGTTTTAAGTTCATCAATCAGTTTTTTCCGGCCAAGCCTGTTGGAAACTGTCCACTCACTAATAACAGTTGTCTAATTAAGTGAACATCTTTAAACCTCTTATCAATACTATCACGTCATATACAAGAGTGGAAAAGAAATTGCATTTGCACTCCTCTTCTACCTACATCCCGTACTTATTATAACATTCCACATTTTGTTTCATTTCATTTTGTGATTGCTATGGTTTATAACAGGTCAATTGAAAAGTCCCCGGCCTGACACACAGATGGCGCTACTAGAATTAAATCCATATGTTTTTTAGTTAGCCCTAACCCTCAAAAGATGCGTGTATAAATTTGACAGCTGTCGGATCATTAGTTTGTGAATTATAGCATTTTGAGTGAAGCAACTTTTGTTATTGTGAAAAAAAATGGATAAAAAGGAATTTCACGTGTTGTTAAAATATTGCTTTTTGAAGGGAAAAAATACAGTTGAAGCAAAAACTTGGCTTGATGCCAAGTTTCCGGACACTACCCCAGGAAAATCAACCATCAAGGATTGGTATGATAAGTTTAGACGTGGTGAAATGAGCACCGAAGACGGTGAACGCAGTGGACGCCCAAAAGAGGTTGTTACCGACGAAAACATTAAAAAAATCCACAAAATGATTTTGAATGACCATAAATTGAAATTGAATGAAATAGCAAACTCTCTAAAGATATCAACTGAACGTGTACGTCATATCATTCACGAATATTTGGGTATGAGAAAGCTCTGTGCAAAGTGGGTGCCGCGCGAGCTCACTTTTGACCAAAAACAATGGCGAGTTGATGATTCGGAGCAGTGTTTGAAGATGATCAAGCGTAATAAACCCGAGTTTTTGCGTCGATATGTGACAATGGATGAAACATGGCTCCATCATTTCACTCCGAAGTCCAATCGACAGTCATCCGAGTGGACTGCACACGATGAACCCGCTCCAAAGCGTGAGAAAACGCAACAGTCGGCTGGCAAGGTTATGGCGTCTGTATTTTGGGATGCGCATGGAATAATTTTCATTGACTACCTTGAAAAAGGAAGGACCATCAACAGCGACTATTACATAGCGTTATTGGACCGTTCGAAGGACGAAATCGCCGAAAAACGGCCGCATTTGAAGAAAAAGAAAGTGCTGCTTCACCAAGACAATGCACCGTGTCACAAGTCAGTGAAAACGATGGCAAAAATCCATGAATTGGGCTTCGAATTGCTTCCTCATCCACCGTATTCTCCAGATCTGGCCCCCAGCGACTATTTCTTGTTCTCAGATCTCAAAAGAATGCTCGCTGGGAAGATATTTTCTTCGAATGAAGAGGTGATCGCCGAAACTGAGGCCTATTTTGAAGCAAAGGACAAATCGTACTACAAAAATGGTATCGAAATGTTGGAGGGTCGCTATAATCAGTGTATCACCCTTGAAGGGAATTATGTTGAATAAAAAAAACTAATTTTGCTAAAAAAGTGTGTTTTAGTATGGTAGGACAGGGACTTTTCAATTGACCTGTTATGTCATCCGTCCTTTCTAATTATCCCTCAGTGTACACAAGAATTTATAAATAAAAATGTAGTTAATGAAAGATCATGACAATAAAGTTAAGTTAAGGGGATTAAGCGAGAATTAAAGAATTCAAAAAGAGAAAAAGTATTTAAATTGCTAAAAGTATAACATAAAAAAAACTACGTAATTAAGCATGTATATAATCTAATAACAAATCCCAAAATTATTGTAATATGAAATTTAAGTTATTTAAAATAAGGAATAAAACTAATAAAAAAATCACCACCAAAAACTACAAAGGAAATAAACAAGAAAACAAAAAACAAAATTTCTATGCAAAATTTTTCAAAGAACAGATTTATCTACCCAAGATGTGCTTTTCTTATAATTATTATTAAATTACTCATTTAAAAATAAGAATTAAAGTTTTCTATGAAATATCGAGAAATGTACAATAGTAAATTTTTTCGATATTAAAATTAAAGAAAACAATAAATTATTAAATTGAATATGTTTAAGCTAAATGTAATTAAAATCAAAGCAAAAGATAAATTATTAATTTGAATATTATATTAGCTACAAACAATTAAAACTAAAGCAAACGATAATTTGTTAAATTGAATATTATACCAGCTACATGTCATTAAAATTAAAGTCAATAATAAATTATTAAATTGAATATATTTAAGCTATAAATGCAATTAAAATTGAAGCAAACGATAAAAAATTAAGAAGTGATCTGGTACATGGAAAGTGATCCACCTAAAACAATAGCTTCTTTGGTTTATAATAATAGTAAATCAATATTAAAATCATTTGACCCCAAAACATTGCAAGCAAAAATTCTTGAGAAATTCTCTTCAAAAATTCTTCCAAGAAATTCTTGAGGCGAAAGAAGGATGCCTGATAGTTTAAAATTCTGAATAATGTTATTTATTTTCAGTCATATCTTGATTCCAATTTATGTATGATTTAATTTATTACATAAATCGGTAAGTAAATAAAATGCTTAATTTTTATATTTGTTTAATTGCAATCCAATAAAAAATTCAGGAGAAATTTATTATGATGTATTTTTGAAAATTAAGTTCGGTACTGGTGAAAGCAGACATCAAAAATATACGCAAAAACTTTATACAATTTTAAAAAGTGGTCAAATAAAAGTGATAACATTTTTTGGATTAACTAAAACAATAGCCCCTTGGGTGGCTAATACAAAAGAAAAATAAGACTTTTAAGTAAAAATGGAGGTAAAGTAATTTAAAATGGTGTCTCAGGTTTGAGATTGAGAATGTGGGCTTATACCAGCATTTTGGATCCATCTCTTCCCACTCAGCGTAACAAATTAGTAAAAAACCAAACACAAGCAAACAACTTTATTCAAATTATAATTAAACGAAAGAAATAAAAGATAGAACTAACAAAGGAATCGAAATTCATTTAATTAAATTAAAGTTATCCATTAAACTAAAATATACATATATATTCACTTTTAAAAAATATGAGACTTAAGAAATAGTTACGAAAATCTTGCTTACTTCAAACGCACGTGAACGGTTTAACCTGCAGATCCAATATGTGTCGCTTGCTTTCATAAAATCAACCGCCAATCTACTTGATTGATTACTTAATTTTATGAAATAAAGATAAAAAATTACAAATTTTAATTACGCAGTCGAAACCTATTATACCAAGAAAGCAAAATTATAGAGCTAATATAATAGAAACAATGCACTAATTAAACGCTCTTTATAATTAAATTTAAACCTATGAAGTAGAAAATCACAAGACAAAAATAACTGATTTCATCCTCGGCTCTAAGGATGGAATGAAAAAGAATAGCAATTAACATTTAAAACAAGTAATATAAAAAAAAATTTAAGACAATTCCTACTTAGGTCAACAAACAAAAATTTTGTTTTAGTTATTTCTTATTAAATAATTACAATTAATATAAATATGTATAAACATATGACAGAATCACAATATTAAGGAACAAAAGAAATTTTTCCCCAGAAATTAACGTTCAGTCAAAAAAAATCGATAAGTTTGGCAATTTTTGAAATTGCGCCACGTGGTTGGGCTAAACTGCATTTAATTAAATGAATTAATATTTGGAAAAACTGTATTAACATCCAGTGTCACCCCTACAAGTTTTAAAAAATTTATTTGAACTTGAGTGGATGAATAAAAAGTATTTTATTAACGATTGAAAATTTGAACAAAATATATATAGGGAGATTGTGAACTAATAGTAGGAATTTAATAAAAACAAAATTCATATTAATAATAATTTATAAAGTAAGAAAATAGGCTTACCATTAGGTAATATCTATCTATCTATCTATCTATCTATCTATCTATCTATCTATCTATCTATCTATCTATCTATCTATCTATCTATCTATCTGCATATGTTACGTTAAAAGTGATTAATCCAGTGATTATGTATAATTACTGGTGATTATTCATAATCACCATTAAATTTGGTAAATGTGATAAATTATTGAACATTTATCACATTTACCGGTAAGTTTAAAAAATCCATATTCCCCATTACGATAAACTCATGCATATCGTAATGAGGAATGTAATTAATTCAGATTATTTTGTAGAGTAACGATATCTTAATTCAAAAAAATAAATATTTTCTAATAACATTAAAGATTTCGCTGTTAAGAATTTGAAGAATGTCTTGATGACTTACAATAAAATTACAATAATATTTCAGTTTAAAAATTTAAATATAAATGGCACTTTTGCTCTTTACTTTCTGTAGATATCTTAAAACGGATATATTAGATAATAGGATATGTTTTATAATATATGTCGCTACTTTTGTTTTTACTATTATTCACTTTTATTAACAAATTGTCATACCTTTCTTTCGTCAGAAGACTGCTGTTCGCTTTCTTAGTATCCAAAACATTTAATAACTTGGAATTAAAACCCTCATGCATATCGTCCAATATTCAATATTTTATTTAAAAAAACATCTATCCAGCACGAAATTAGAAATACTACTGAAATCACATGCATCTGACAATATAAATTTTTGAAAATTTACAGATTTTTTATTACATTCCCCATTTAGAGTTGGGGATTTTATAAACTAACCGGTAAATGTAATAAATATTCAATAATTTATCACATTTACCAAGTTTAGTGATGATTATAAATAATCATCGGTAATTCTATATAATCACCAGTTTATTACATTTATCGTAACATATATATGTGTGTGTGTGTATCTTATGTATGCATATATATATGTGTGTGTGTGTGTGTATCTTATGTATGCATATATATATATGTGTGTGTGTATCTTATGTATGCATATATATAGTCTTTTTGTGATTCTATATTTTGTTCCTTTTAATTCGAGTATCTTTCTGGAGTAGTTGTATATATCCGTATATTTCTATTTTTAGAAGCGTTATCTTTAATTATATTGTGAAAAAAAAGTATTCTAAAAATAATTATTATATGAAACTTTTCACGAATTTCATTTAGGCAAATTTTTTATTATATTTATTTATATATATGTGTGTGTGTATAAAATAAAAAAATTGTCATCATGGAACTCAGGAAAAATGTCATGTAATAATTATTTTTCGTATATATTTTTTGATACAAAACTGTAATCTGTACAATATAATTAAATATAATGCTTCTAAAGATATAAACATATGAATATGTACAACTATTCAAGAATGATTTATTATTAATAAGAAATTTAAAACTATATATCTCTCTTATCATAAATATCAATAATAATTTTATTTTCTATAATTTTTAATTGTTTGTTAAAATATTCCATTTCATATTTATTATTATTAGTTTGAATTAAATTTCAGTATGGAGTACATAAAGATAAATTAGGTTTATCTTCAGAACGGTTATTAAAATTTATAACAGGAAGATCATTTATTTATCTATAAATAATAAAATAATTTTTATTTGTGTAATTTTGTCCAGAATAGTTGAAGTAAATATCAATCAAATTTGGGTCTTTATGAAATTTTGGAATAATTTTATTATTTATTTAATTAATATTTTATTTTGATTTGTGGATATTTAATTTTATTTATTATTAATCCTATTTTTTATGTAAATAATTTTAATTCTACTGCTAATTTCTTGGTCACTACAATTATTTCTGAAATTTGCATTGTTTACTTCTAGATGCTTATTAATAATAAAATTATTGTAACATTTATGTGTGAAAATAATTGTTTTGAACTTTAGCAACATAAAACATTATAGTCTTTTTGTGCTTCTGAAATTTATCTTTATTTTAATTCATTTATTTTTATACTATTTTTATTGTTACAATTTATGCTATTAATAGAATTATAAATGTGGTACTTACATTCGTTTTTACTGCTTCTACTAATAAACTATAAAAAGAAAGATTATTAATAAAAGTATTATCCTCATCATAAATCTATCTCTTAATGAAATAGTTACTCTAAAAGATCATATAATCCTGAAACCTGTACACTTTTTTTTTTATTTCCCTAGATTTTATTTTTCATAATGCTCTAATCTCCTCTAATGACATGTTGGGGCTCATTATTTATAAATTCTTTATATTTTATGCAATTACAATTTAGATCGATCTTCGTATATTTCATGTTATTACAAATAAAAACAAAGCTACCCATTTTTTGTTACCAAAAGCTTTTTTAATTGTTATTTTTAATTAGAAGGAAGTTTTTATGTTTTTCAAAAATATTATTAAAATTAATCATTACGAACGAGTCATTTTTATGAAGCTTAATGTACAAAATTCCATACTATTATTTTCCTTGACGTAATTTTTATTTACTAAGTAGAGAGTTATATTTTTAACAATATGCATACATTGGGTATCTTATTTTATTGTGCTCAACTAGATTTTTAAGAATACTTATTTCTTTTTTCTTTAAGTCGAAAATAAAGTAATTAACTTTTTTAAAGTTAAAATTATTTTTAAAAGTACTATTTAATTTACAATTTTTTTTATTTCTTCTTTATCTAAGCTTTTTTTACATCTATGACTCCTAATTTTTTTAATTATTTTTAACTTTCTAGTTTTTATTATTGTTATAATTTTTGTAAAATAATACGTTATCTTTTTTGTTTGAAACGTTAAAATACAATACATTATGTCCATAAGGATAAAAAGCATTGTATATTGGTGTGCAAAACTCAAGCAACAGGTGCTTTTTCTGCCATAACTCCACGAGAAATCATCTGAGAGACATGAAATTCAGAAACGAAAGACAGCATTTTGTACTTAAACGATGACGAAAGCACAGTTACGCAAAAATGAATACAATGCATATTGCATGGAATCAAGCAAAAATCAAGTAACATTGTCACAAGCAAGTTTCCAACTGTAGCTCAGTAAAGTTCATTTCCTTAATAAAGCAATGAATCTGTAAGCAGTCGAAGAAAAATGAATCTTATTGTATGTAAAAAATGAATTCGTAATACCATTTATTTTGAGAATGAAAAGTAGTACGCAGAAAAAAAATCTTCGTTCTAAATAAAAATATCTTGTAATATATATTGCTACCTTATGTAAGTGAAAATGTCATGAAATTAAAAGATTGTTGATGAGTATAGGCAAATTTCCCAGAAAATCACTGCAATATAAATCCCGCATGACTCCTCGTTATCATGTTCAGCCACGAACTTTCTCTGTGTCAAAAAATATTACTTCTGATTTTTACTCGCAAATGCTTATAGAAGACTCCAGTTTCAGAATACCATCCACTGCCCGAAGCCACTCTGAGTTCACATCGTTACAATTCTTGGAACTTCTGCTTTTTCAGATGTTGTCAGCTTTGATGTAGTCGGATGCAGATTAAAATATTAAATGTCATTTCTTCTTTGTTTTTTAAAAGAATCTCTGCTCACATCATTATATTAATCCAGCTTGCCTTGTTCTGTTTCGGCAACTTGTCAATTGCTTTTGAGATAAATGCTTCCACAGTTCCACTGCAGAATCTATGTGCTAAAATTTAGTGCCATTTTTAAAGAAATTTCGCTGTTTGTAAACAGAAACTCTTATCTCTTCTTGGTTAAAAATGAAATTTAGGATAAACAATCAGTACAACTGAATGTTATAATGGTGCAAGAAAATAGATATATTGTACTTTCAGTAAATGAGAGTAAACTTCAAATTATTTTCTTAACTTTTTCTTACAATTTTCATTTTCCTACATATATGTTGGCTGTGATTCTTAAAAGCTTCAGAATTTGAGTCTTGAATTATTTTCAGGCTTTTTGATTCAAGTCTAAAAGTGAAATAATCAACCCAGTCTCATAATTCAAGGTCAGATACATTTAAATAAAAACATTTATTTCATTAAGGTTACCATTGCATTTTGCTTAAGAACGGGACTCGAATTCCAGCTCATTCAATACATTTCTTCTGACCTTAGATGACATTGATTTAATTAGAGATATGACGAATGCGAATTTATATTTAGTATTTTAATTCGTAAGGCTTAAGCTGAAATTTGAATTTATTCCCCATTCTATTTCATTGCTTAATATTTCTCTCAAGGCAAGTTTTTAAAAATTTATTTTAAGTTAAAGGATTTGTAACATAATCTGTTTAAATATAAAGCTGTTTAAATCTTTTTCTACTTCGAGATATTTTGACTACTTGAGCACTAGATGCACCGTAGCTATTCAAATAAATAATATTAATTCTATTATATCGCAATGCATAATTTTTCGCTTGCACATATAAAATTAAAAATCCATGTGCCTTAAAGTGTAGAAGACTAAATGCTGATTACATTTTATAACTGAGAAAAAGCAGTTTTTCCAATTAGAAATTAATAATGTATTAGAATATGTTGCTTTCTATAGAAAAAAAGATTATGATATTATTTTTTTTAACAGAATATGATATTTATATGGAATTAATACTTTTTAAAGAATGTGATATTAATATGGGATTAGTATTTTTAGAAAAATATTATTTTAATATGGGATTAGTATTTTTAGAAAAAATATTATATTAATATGGAATTAATACTTTTAGAAGAATATACTGTTATTCCGGAAACAGTTTTACTTATAAGAAAAATATATTCCAAGTTTGGATCCTATTAATTCACGTTAGGCAAAATAACCCAATTAACACAAATATATTTTAAATGCAATAATATTAAATACCCATCACTTTAATGAGATTATTTAAATTATCGAATTGTCCTGTTTTGTTTATTTAAGAAAAAAGCGATATCCTATTAATTCAAATGATTCTAAATAACAAAATATGAAAGCACAAATATGAGAATATATCCTTATAAGAGTCGTAAGAATAAAATTTTCCATTTGATGGAGAAAAAACGTAATTTTAAAAAAAGTGTTAAAAAATGTGAAACTGAAGGTAATTATATTAAAAATGCTTAGCATGATTATAAATAAAAAATGATATCACAAAGGAAGCAGAAAAACCTAAAATTCATTGTCACTTCTCGAGAGGTTGAACATAATGTGCACAGTAGAATTCTTTACGAAATTCATTTACCAAATATGAAAAAAAATTCGTTGGAGAAAATCAATAAAATATAGATCTGTTTAAACATGTGCAACAAGAAAATCAATAAATCTTTTATATGAAAAGAATGAAATGAAAAGATCTGAATAAGACGTCCTAAAAACGTATAATTATTTAAATTTGCTTTTCTTTTTAAATTAATTCTTGGTGGTGAAAAAAGTCGGAAGTAAGCTGAAATAAATTCAAAATACTGTCAAAATGTTTTGCTTTTTCTAAGAAAGCACCATACAAATAACTACAATCTCTTTATAGAGGGGATTTCTATAAGATAAAGCTGCTGATGAAAAAAATTATATTTTTTTAAAATAAACTCTTCTGAGAAAAGAAAAGTTATAAGATAGAACAACGCAGAACCTTTTATATATTCTCATATGTCCTAACAGAGTTTAACGCATTACGAATAAATTTTAGAGCTTTTATTTCAAGATACAAATATTTATTAAACGAAGAAATAAAGAAATGAGTTATAACGGAAAGAAATTTTGTACAAAAGAAATGTTGTTTTAATTAACAAAAAAGAATCGTTCCTACTTACACAATTAATTTAAAATAGAAAACCAGGTAAAAAATTATTGAACATAACATTTGGATGAATTCAATATTATTTTAACTGTAACTGAATGTATCATTTTAAAAAGTTCTAAATGTGTATAATAATTATGTGAAAAAGACTGTATTGGTCTGATGTTAGAGAAAGAAAAGCTGGAAATGCTTTTTCTAATAAATTTAGTTTAGTTTTTATTTACGTCACACTAGAAGCAACACGAAGGCTATTAGTGACGGACCTCGTAATTTTGAACCACGGTCATGTGACGAGGACGACACCTGAGCTAGCACCCCCTCTCCTAACTTCCACACCATGCCTACGGTAGGACTTTGGGCCCCGATAGATTTAACGTGCATCAGCCCCGGCTACACGGTGGGTCTTTAACTGCCAAGGATCAAACCCGCGACTGAACGAAAACCGCCGGCCACGAATTCGAAATCACGACCACTAGGCTACCGCAGCCATTTTTTCTAATAAAATATTGTTACTATGGTAATATCTTATTTTAAATTCATTAGCATTGTAACGTAATAGATTGTTCTTACTTGGTTTTACATCGGTCCATTTTTTTCTGTTTACAATATCCTTCAGATTTAGTTTTATACATTTTAATTTATAAACTTAAAAGTAAAGCGAAAAATTGCGTAATGATTGATTTATTTTTATTTTAAACAATCGTTATAATAAATATAAACATGTCTTGTAACTATACGAAAGTATTTTGATGTTAGAAGAATAATTTTCCACTTGAATATATATATATATAATTATATTCCTCCATGAGAACAATATAATTCTAAAAAAATAAAGAACGCTTTTTTTTTCTCTCGAAAAGTATTTAAATATTTTTAGAGTCAAATGCTGAAATGCTTTCTCACCATTATGAATTTTAAGAGAGCATTATTGTAAAAAGTATAATATATCTGGTATGTATATGAATCTGAATTAATATAAGAATGTTTCTCCAGTGGCATAATTGCTCTGAATTTGGGTTCGATTCTTCATCACTGTCGGGAGAAGGAGATAGTTATAAGAATGTATAAGAACATAATTAGTGAAGAAATAATACTTTTCCCCAAGCAGGAAAATTCTAAAAAATTTTTTAAGAAAAATGCTTTAAAAAGCACTGATTTTTTTAGGTTCAAAACTTATATTCTGTATCATCATCTCAATGCGCAGTAGAAGCAGTTTTATTTATCGTCACTATTAGTGAATTTTGCAATCGCAGTTTAGAATCTATTCACTCAACTGTATCACGCTTTTCCGGACCAACCAACAATAGAAAAGAAACCGGTTATAGGCCGCTTAATAGAAGTGCAGGGTGGTGTTATATCACTTAACGAATATAAAAATTCGCTTCGCGAACGCCAATGTATATTTACTGTGCAAATAGTTTTCATCTTTGGATTGAAGAGAAGATGGGGAGAAATTATATACCGTCTTAAAAAATGATTTCGCGCTTCTTTTGTAGACTTAGATGTTTTTTATCATGAGCTTGAAAAAATTTATCTTAAAGAGAGATTTGTAGTAAAAACGAAAGTAGGTATTATAAAAATATGATAAAGTTAAAAAAAATGGCTATGTTTAAAGTTAATGCATTCTATTTTTACATACAAAAACACCTGTAAAGTATCAAAGTTTTTTTTTTTTTTTAAATAAATTTAGTACGTTATAAAACTTAAAAAGATAGAATCAATTTTTTGTTCTTTTCGGTATCTGTAGATGTCGCTGTCGTCTTACAAAGTAAGTTGTCTCTTTTTCTCTAAAAAGCAAAATATTTTCTATACATAGTTTGTTCCTTCCCCCCTCCTATTCTTTTTCTTATTTGTGAGTTCTTTTTGAAATATTTTTGCCGAATGTTTATTTGAAATTCAGTATTTTTTTTTCTTCATATTCAAGATTATTCTTACCAAATATTTTTAAATTCTGTTTGCACAAAAACTGCATGTGCTTTTTTTATATCTGCTAAAAATATTGTAAGTAAACAATTTTCTTTTAACGTTTTAAAACAAAAACGATAATGCACATTATTGTTATATTTTGTTGAATTTTATACACAATTTAAATTATACGCATTTGTGGAAGTGGGGAAAATTATTCATTCTTATGGTCACAGAATTTTTTCATACAAATAAGATTTTAGTTAAGTATGCACTTACGATCATTGGAGAAATTCAATTTGTAATTTTACATGAACATTATTAAGCTCTATACCTTAAAATTGTATGAAACATTCAAAAAATATTGCATACGACGAATAATATATTTCGCGGTTATCATAAGCAACTATTTACGATATCAAAAAAAGACTTCTAAAATAAAAATTTATCTCAACAATAAAAACTAATAATTCACTTATTACACAAAAAACTAAAGCTAACACACATTTAACTATCATTTGATACAATTCTGATAACAGAACATTATTTGGAAAAGAAAGCTTTGTATTTCTCTAACAATTAATTTTATAAAAGTAACAACATTAGAAAGGATTTCGGGCCAAGAGAGCTTTTACACATCTATAAGAAAAAAACTGGTTTATCATCATTGAACTATTCAAAGAACACGATAAATTAGAAAGGTGTATTGATTTATGTATATGCGTATCACAAAAAAAAATAATTCGAATACAGTAAAGTTTTAAAAAAATACCTTGGATGATTACGTATGTACATATGTTATTAATTAATTTATTAACTTGATAATTTAAATTTGTTTATAAAAATTCCTTCTTAATATATTATATATAAGTTAAGTATATTTAAAAATATTCTTTGGGTTCTACCATTTCTAGTTTTTTTTTTTTAAAAAAAAAGTTGTATTCAGTTCCAATTTGATGATAGATATTTTTTCTTGATGATTGAAAAGTTTAATTTTACTAATTTTTATTCGTTAAGGATACTTTCTCTTTTATACGCCATATTTGAGAAGAAGCTGCATTATTGTGTAACTCAACTCAAAAATTTCAAATGGCCGTTTTCGCATGGAATGAATCATAAATCTAAAAATTTAATACGTTAGTTAAAAAAGCGAATACCAAGCAAAAAAAAAAAAATTTTTTTTTGAAAATATCATGCTTAGAACAATTTTTATGCTATTTTATGCGAATATGAAGTGAGGTTTTTTTTTTGTTTGTGTATGTATTGTATATATGTAATTTGGCAGTGGTAACCTAGTGGTTAAGGCCTCGGACTCTTGGCCAGCGGTTTCCGTTGAGTCGTGGGTTCGAGCCTTGGTGCCTCAAAAGACTCGCCGTGTAGCCGGGATTGATGCCGTTAAATCTGTCGGGGCCCAAAATCCTCCTGTTGGCATTATGTGGAAGTTAGAAGAGAGGTTGCAGCTCAGGTGTCGTCCTCGTCACTTGACCAAGGCTCAAATCAATTATAAATTACGAGGTCCATCTCCAATAGCCCTCGTGTTGCTTCTAGTGCGACGTTAATAAAACCAAACCAAACTGAAAATGTATAATTTACTTTTCTTAATCTTAAGCTGACTTTTTACTATGATAGTTGAGGGAATGTAAGTTTTCGATGAATAATTGCACGATTCATTCTAGCTTTCATAAAATTCTAGCTTAAGTGAATTGGGCTTCAAAGGATATGAAAGTCAGGAGAGTCGAATTCTAGATCAGGTGTTGACCATGTCACCTAACTGCGATTAAAAATTATCAGGTGCATCCTTGCTACTTTAGAACAGGAGCTCCAAAATAGTGGTGCGCCGAATCGATATATAAGTGTGTGTGCGTGTGTTTGTATGTGTGTGATTTTATAAATTAGAATAGTAGGAAACTGAAAAGAATATCAAAAAAATTAGGATAAAATTTGAAAAATTAAATTTAAAAAAAAATGGAAGAGTGGAGAATATATTTAAAGTTGTATGTTGTATTAGGCTTTAAGCTGGGTTCTATCTATCTATCTATCTATCTATCTATCTATCTATCTATCTATCTCTGTGTGATGAAGCAAGTTTTAAACAATAACTATTGAAATTTTAAACATGTTTCCATTCTTTCCTGGCACAACGAAGGAACTTCGAATAAGTGAAAATAGAAATTTATTAATATACTATGAGGAAGAGGTAGTTACATTGTGATAGCGTTGGACGCAGAGCAATTTACGCCAGTTCTCCTCCGTGGTTAAGTCAGAAAAGAGAGAAACTTTCGCTATTTGGATTTTAAATGCAAGGATTGTTCAGATTATGTGACAGTAAATTTAGGGATCTTTAGGTATTTTAGCTGGAAACGAGAAGTCTATAGGGAAATCTGCATACTGGTTTATACCATAAGTTTAGACTCTGACTAAGCAAATTTCAAGAGCGCGTGACTACAGGAATTAAAGGCTAAAATGGATTTGTATCAGAAAATAAGATGAACTCCCCCCCCCCAGGGGGGGTAATGTTGGTTTAATTTTTTTCATGTCTGACTAGAAGTACTCCGAGGACTATTTGTGACGTACCTCGCAGTTTTGAGCCTCGGCCAAGTGACGAGGACGGCACCTGAACTGGAACCTCCCTCTCCAAACTTCCCCATCGCACCTACGGGGTGACTTTGAGCCTCGATAAGTTTAACGCAATATCAGCCCCAACTTCCTGGCGAGTTCTTCATGGCATCAAGACTCAAACCCAAGGCACGAAGAAAATTGCCATTCGCGAGTCCGCGACTCTGACCACTAGGCTACCGCGGCCACATTATGATAATTAAAGTATAGGAAAAAAATTAAGAAAATTAAATTCCAATGAAGTGAAATCTCATTGTTTTTTTTTTAACTAAACACCCTTATGACTTTCAAAGTACTTTCTATTGTACTTAACACGTTTATCCAATTGGTGATTCTATTGTTAAAAATATTTTTCATTTGCATCTGAAGTGAATGGTTCACACCTCCACTTTAATTTTTCTTCTTGTTTGTTTCTAAGTCGTCAATTTGGTGTCTTTTCATGCTCCTCTTCATACGTGGAAACAAAAGGAAATCGCTTGGAACCAGGTCTGTGAGTAAAGCTCATGAGGCAAGGTCATCAGCCAAAAAATGGAGTATTGGAATGGCTCTTTTTTCTGGTCAACCCGAGTCTGAGGCACAAATTTGACAGCAACTATTTTCATACCCAAATCTTATAGTGAAATTCGCTGCACTGAGTTCCAAAACTATCTAATTAGATATATCTTATGTTTAATGGTAATCATCGATTTTCAAGCATAAATTCACGAGTTTTCTCCGCATTTTCTTCTATTTGAGCAGCTGATGAATGACCTGACGGAGGTTTGTCAGCTATGGACCTGTTGCTAATTTTAAACGTGAAAATCACTCGATCGCTTAAGTTTTTTTCAAAGTGTAAGTTTTTTGTAAGGTGCTTTCAACATCACAGCATCAAAATTTCACAGTAGCACTGTGGCCACCTGTGGAAAGAGCGAAGCAACTGTGGCTAAAGCATTCTCTAAGGTTAGGCAAAATCTTCCCAGGTGACGTTATATTCCGCACTGAATTCACAAGTATTCGCGTCAGACAACCCCTATAGGAGAAAGGTGAACAGTGTGGTCTCTACCTAGGATAGCGTTATTCATCAAGCTTTTGAGTACCTCGTCTTACTTTCATGTGCCTTTCCAATGGAATAATAGAAAAAAAAATACCATAGAACTTAATTAAAAAAATAATTAGATTATACTGTTTACTAAGTTCTACGGTTATAAAATGCAAGTCAATCAACCACTACTAGATTCCAATTAATGATTTTATCTCATTTTCAAAATGTTTTAGCTACTATAAACTTTATTTGAATATTTGAAAAAAACTGAAAATCGACTTTTAGAAACATCTCATATAGGAGGAATTTTAAAACTGTTATTTTGAATAATGGGTATGTTGTGGGAAAAGTTGCTATTACGGCGTACACTGAGAAGGAAGTTTGAGAACCACTGTTCCAGAGGATGTTCATTCAATATCACACATCCAATCAGCCAAGTGAGTATATATTTTTGCAAAAACATAACACAGGAAGAAGAAGTTAACCCATAAAAAAGAGAAAGCATTGCGAAGTGCTTATATTTTGCTAAAAATATAATCCTGAAAAAAGATTTTTGAACAGTTGACAACCAAAATTATAAGTGTTTATATCATCTAAATGAAGCAAGCATGTATGAAAGTTTAGTCAAAGAATTTGTAATGCCCCAGTTTCGTTAGTCTTTATATGTTCCATAAATGTCGCTAACAGTTTAGTCATCAATTAAATAGTCAAACGATTACAGACAGCAAAGAAAATCAACTTAGTTTTATTGAAACATTCAAATATTCTGAATTAAAATTATAATATGTATGGAATAGGTTCCTCCCAGCGTATGAATCTAAAGTTTAATATTATAAATTGTTACTTATATCTCTTATTTATCGACCAGTTCCGAATCAGTACCAAACTTCTATGCCGGATCCTACTACACTTCAGTTAGCAGGTGATTATCCTACATCAAGAATATATCATAATATTTCTTGTCAGCGAAAGTGTATTCCTAACTTCCATAAATAAAACTTCCAATATCTTATTTTCTATTTTTTACAACCCTCTATCTACAAATTATCAGCAATTTTTAAATGTCATCACATCATTTTCACTCACAACATTTCATTATTTTTAATCAAATTAACAAAAGTCACAATTCATCCTTAAGTGATGATTCTCAAATCAAATAGCATCCTATGAAAGTCATTTAGAGTTGGCAGACGGGAAATACACAAGTAAACCTCTTTAAAAATTGTAAAGTAAAATTGACTTATTCGAATGGTTTGGTCATATTATGTAAGAATTTGTATTTTATTACATGATGCCTACAACAAATAATTTTAAAAGTACCGAGAAAAGGAAAGCATATTTCACCCATCGGACTAATAAATGTATTCCACAATAAAATGCTTAAAAATAGTGGATATGCCTTTTAGAAAAAGATATTTTGTATCGATCTTTCCGCCCTGATCGAAGAAAGACAACAGCAGAGTATTCTTAAATCCTAGGAGTGAATGCATCGCAACAATGTGAATTCAATCAATGAAAATAAAGTTTCTTTTGTGACTTTTCGAAAGTGAAATCTTCTCAGGTTTTGACAAATTCCGTGATTGATGACAAAAAAAATTGTGATTGTCTATAAAAAATTGATACTTTACAGATCATCAACATTTTAAAGAAACATTCTCTTAAGAAACATGATTTTAAAATTAAGCCATACAAATATATAGGCAAAATTCAGAGGAACTGCATTCGTTTCTGCTTTATTTTTATGGTTGAATTATTTCAAAGAATTTCTAGAATTTCTTATAAAATCTTTTTGAGGCATTTATAAAATAGATTCCTCTGAAAATCTGTAAATTTAATAATTAATTTAATGTTCTGAAGCACCGATATAAAATTCGAGGGTACAACCTATCAGAAACTTACTCATAAATTTCCTTCATAGTGAAGCTATTCAAATTTTTAATGTACATAGCCGTCGTAGAAGAGGGAAATAGATTTGATAGCATTCTTCACATTTTTATCGTAGATTATTCGAAGCGACGGGCTGACGAGCATTTCTGTGATGGTTACACCATCATTGAATTTCTTCGGTTATACGAGGGTCTTTCAATAAAGCCTTAGAAATTCCAAGAGATGGTGATGGTAGCATCGAAAATTGTTTGCTTTTAGTAAGCATCATGGCTCACTAGACATCTGTCTAAGTCTCATTTACTCGTATTCGTGAACATGATGCATTTCGCACCTCAAAAATTCTTCATCATAACTTTTCCGACCGATGAGATCACTTTCGCCTTCTTTGGAGCAGATTCACCGAAAGCAACCCAACGTTTTGATTTTTTCTTGATTTCAGATGCATAATGATAAATTTAAGTCTCACTGATCATGACAACTCGACGCTGCAATTTTTATTCGGCAGCAAATGACAACCATATCAAAACTAACTTATGAATCAATATCAAATTTGTTTCGGTTCCGTTTCATAGAGGACATGACACAATGGTAATAACAATTTACCTTAATGATGCTATTTGTCTTCAAATACAAGTACTTTTTGAAACACCCTCGTTCTTTCGTATCACATGAGACATTTATACTCTAAAAGTTTCTAGTCAAGAAACAAAATTAGTTTCTTGCTTTAATTCAGAATTGGTATGTAATTATTAATTAAGAATATCAAAATTTGACACACCTTTTCTGTTGTTCTAAGGATGCATTAAAGCCTTTTAGCTGCAATGAAACTGTTCGAAAAGTTATCCACTGAAATAAAGTTCTTCACTCCCTTGTAATAAAAATATGTATTGACATTAATTTAAATACAACATTAAGTTACACATAGCACTACAAGATGCAACACAGGTTACAAAGGAGAGCAAAAGCGATCTTTAGTTCTAATTAAAGTTCCTTCTGCTATTGCGCTGCTCACCACAATCAACAGCATCCTCTGGCGGGAATTCACGTGGTTTCTGCTGAAAAAGTATTCAGTTCCGAACATTTCTACTAAAAGTATAATCTCTAAAGGAGAAAAAAAAACATTTCAATGTTTACAATTTATAATCCTTCATACCACATTTGATATAATCATTGATACAATAATACACACAGTTTTCTTTTAAAATATTTAACATTACAGAATTGTGAAGTAGCTATTGTATGAAACCTATTTAAGTGCTAAAATGCACTTTTAAAATATGACTAAAAATATCCAATATAGTAAAATTTTTATCCCTTGCAAAACTCTGTTTATTTAACTAAAGATATATTGCATGAATTTATGGTTAGAAGATAAGTAAATATATAATTTAAAAATAACGTTACTTTATACTAATGGCAGTTAATATTTGTTTTATTTCAAAATAAATAATTTTTTGTATTAATTTTATAAATAACAAATTCTTGTTAAAAAATAAAATATTTGAAAAGCTAACAAAAAGTGGTACAAATCTGAAACGCAAGACTCATATTTAGATCTAGAAGATTAATCACAGTGTATTATACTATAACAAAACAGTTTAAAGTGCATGGTATTATAAGGCATTAAATTGGTTTCTTAAGAATATCTAAAACACATATTTTGTACTTTTTCAAGTATGAATGAAATTTGAAATAAATAAATAAAGCGACAACGTTTCTAATCATATATATATATATATAATAGGGAGATAGAGATCGATGTGTTATATATAAGAGAGAGAGAGAGAGATAGTCACAAAAATAGAAGCTTACAAGATTACAAAATAGAAACTATAAATCAATGAATAAAAAATAGATTGAAATCTTAAAATAGTAAAAACATTTATCCTCCTCTCAGAATAATTAAGTCATCATAAATTTAAATAATAATTTGATGCGCCTGATATAATTAGAACTTGATTGTATCATTTAATTTTATTTTAGAAAATGTTAATAATTCTGAACTTTATAAATATTCTTATTTACTCATATTTTCAAATTCATTTCGAACGAAAACTATTATTTCTGAATTTTAAGGAAAGCTAACAATTAGTTTGACAAAAGGCTCTTGAATAATTTTCTAGATATAAATCCATTTCCATTGTGTTAATCTAATTCATCTCTTGATCGTGACATATAATCAAAACTATTCCTAAAATATGAATGAAAGCGTTTTGATTGTGTGGAGATCTAAGTGACATTTGAAGAGCAAAACCTTTTCATAACGGCAAATAATACAAACAAACAAAACTATATATAATGAAAGTTACTATTAGTTTTCGGAGTTTCTCTCCAAGAACAGTAAATGTTAATAATAAATGTATTTCCATGATATATTTTAACTCATTTACATTGAAGCAATTAATAATGTAATTTATATTTACGAACAAAGTGGGCAGTTTCTTTTTGCCATTTTAAGATTTTGAAAGCGTTTACCAAGGAATCAGTAACAGAGTTGTGATTAGTAAGAGAAGGTACTGAGTAGGCGGAAGTGGTGTCATACTCCATACCCATCTTACACCGTTTGGATTTAAGAAACATCTTCACTGAAAAGGAACCAAAGGTCTGTTGTTTATTTTAGCATGATGAGTTGTTCACCTCCTACTGGATTGCTTATCTATCGCAAACAGCCCCCAAATTATCCTGTTTATCTCTGTTTCTGATTACTTACTGAAATGTTATTTACGTACCGATCAGCAAGTTGTGTTTAATTAGATTAAATGAATATATTTTGAATAAATTAATTGGAAAATTCCATGCAAAGTTGTTCAAATAATTGGTATTATTTTGCTAAAGTCTTCATATATTATAAACAAAATATATGGTATACTGATTTATACTTTTTTTTTCTTTCTAATGAACTGATATATTTTAATTTAAATAACTAGAAGTAAACTTTAATCGTAAATTCTTATTCTATTTTACATAAAGTTATCTATACCTGATTCAATATTATTTAGTTGAAGTTTAAAAATTCGGATTCTGAACAACAATGATTGATATTAATTCTTTTTACAAAACTTTCTTACAGATAAACTGCAAGATAAAGAAGTAATTTTTATTTTTCAACTGTAAAGAAACTCTTTTTAAAACAATGTGTGAACTTTACCTTCATTCTTAAACGTAGTTATTCTATATTTCAACATTTTAAGAAAAGGCTCTAATGAACATACTACATGAAACAAAATTTTATGCTTTATTTGAATAGGAAATGAACTTAACAACTTTTTTCATCCAACGAGTTTGACTACATGCTTTGAAGATTAACACAGTCTTGTGTAATATTAAATTCTTCAACTAAATTAATATATTCTGAATAAATTAGAATAAATAGCTTAGTATGAAGACCCTTAATAATGAAATAATTACATTTATCAACAGTAAGTTTACTGAAAAATTACTTGTTTTGTTTTTAATACTGATTTTGATTATTACGTTATAGAATTTCTACATTTCTTTTCCAACAAAAACTTTTATATTAATAGGAAAATATAATTTAAGTCTTTTTTTACCGAATGCATTTTATTATATTCTTTGAAATTAACAATATTTGATACTAAACGTATTCGAAACATTGTTTTCTACGTTTATTTTCTGATGTACAGAAAAATTTATTTAAACTTTGAGCGATAACGATAAATATTAGCTATTTTTCAAAACTTTCATATGTATATAATGTATAGTAACGAAATGATTTATATTTTTAAATTGAAAAGAAACTGCTTTAAGCACAAATTTGTTTAATTCGCTATGAACACCCTTGTACGTAAGCATAATTGCTCTATATTTTGTTCTTTTAGAAAACCATGTAATAAATATATTATTTTCCCTGAGATTTTTAGTATCTAAATTTTGTCTTACAATTTCTTAATATCTTAATATTTTGCCGTTATACATTTAATACATTTTTTACTACATACTTATATTATTGTTTAAAAAAAAATATTTACACAGTTTCCTCTCTTGTGTTATTCTACAATAAGATTTAATACGAGCATAATTACAATGATAAAGAGTAAATATATTTTTTTAATCGAAAATAAATTTAACAGCCTCATCAGACTATATTATTTACGATTATCTTTTTTTTTTTTTTATGATTATTTAAATTTTTATAACCTGCTATGAACCTTGCAAAGGCTACGTGAAAACAACTAGTTATGCTGTGCATTCTATCCCATATATGCCGATATTAATTTCTAATTCGTATTTTTTTTAGCATTTGAACTAATTATCCAATAATTGGATTTAATATGAAAATATTAAATTTTAGTATTTGCCAAATAATAAATTTATTTTTATAATGTTAACACAGCTTACTATCAAATTAGACATTTTTTTCAAAAATTCTTTTCTGATACTTTTTTCTGCGATTCTTTTATTAATATACATCTTTGTTTTCTAACCTTTAATTTAGTCTTTCCAAAACCCACTCCTTTTCTTCTTCCATTTACTATAATCTTTAAGATTAACATTTTTTTTAAATCCTAGAAATACTCAATCAGTTCATATTTTTTAACATATTGTGATTGCATTTGTCTTTCTCATTTACAATAAAACCTAATGAAATATCTGTTATCTAAGTTTATTCTACTAGTGCGATATTATTCAGTTCGCATTTTCATATTAAATTTCGCCTTTGGTTCTGACACGTATTTCATCTTACTAGAATGTTCAACTGAATGCCTCAAGTTACAAGAGACTTTTAGCGACTGGTCTCGTAATTTTAAGCCATGGTCAGGCGATGACATCTCAACTGTTGCCTTGCTCGTCTAACTTTCACACCGCGTGAGAATTTGGTAACATACTTTAATTACAAGTGGGGAAACCTCAACTATAATACACGACGGTTTTAAGTGAAGCCAAGACTCGAGCCAGTGACTCTTCAACTTCAGATTATGTGTTTCACAGGGAAAAGAAGTGCGTCTGCTTTTGGTTTACAAATTATCTATTTCGTTTTTTTGTTGAACATGCATTTCTACTTGGGGTCACTGAAACGTCTTCGTGAAATAAAAATGAGTTTGTTTCGTGCGAAATTTAAGCAATCCTCGGCTTTTAAGAGCAATGTGAGTTATATTTTAACATTGACAAATATGTATTCGCACGTATATGTTTATGTAAAGAAAATCACATTTCCATTCATAAACAATTATGTATGAACAATTAATAATCAATTACTTAATTTGCATTTGTAAGTTGGGCATTTACATTTAATAATGTCTAGGTACATCCTAGGTACTACTTTTAAAACTTTGAAAATTTGTGGAATATTTGTAGATATAATATTCTATACAGTGAACATATATAATTGTAATTTCAAATTTTGTGTTTAGTAAAATTTTAAAAAAAAATTAAATTTTGTTAAGCAAATGTCTCGTAGTTTTTATACAAATATTGTGCTACACCTAAAATCCATGAATGTTTATTTAAAAAAAAATACGTTCATTGTTTTGGAAGAAACTCATTTCATAATGTGCAAAATGTCAGTCTTATAAAGAAAGTAATTTTTGAGGAAAATGTACCAGAATCTTAAGAAAAACATTTTGCAAAAGAAAAAAAACCCCACAAATAAGGATATTTTATATTCCAAGGGCATGACACGTTTGCTAAAAAATATTAAAATTAAATTTTCTAGCGTTATATTTGCCGAGTTCTCATAAAAAATAAATACACACTCAAATCTATTGTTTCTACAAAACGCCCTCTATTAACAGCAAGATAAAAAAAAAAAGTGCTAAATTTGAAGCATTAGGTAGAATCGCTAGTGTAAAATCTTTTGAAAGTCTGGAAACTTCAAAGTAATAGGACTAAGAGGGCCCTGTTTAAATGTATGTAAAATAGAAAAAAAATTATTAAAGCATTTACATTTTCAAGTTGAATATTTTCACTTATTTATGTCCAGGTACATCCTAGCCGTATTTTTAAAGCTTTGAAAATTTGTAAAATATTTATGGATGTAATATTCTATACACTGAACATTTTTATAACTTTAAATTTTGTGTTTAGTAAAATTTTAAAATAATTTATGTTTTATAATTCAAACTTCTCGTAATTTTTGTACAATTATTGTGCTATACGTAAAATTCGTGAGTGTTAACTTTAAAAAAATACGTTCATTGTATAGGAAGAATCAGGCTGAGAGTGTGCTCTGTTTATATGTGTAAAAGAAAATTATAACATCAAATTATAATACACATATGATATCTAACTTCCACAATTTTACCACCAAAAAACCATAGAAAGTTCGCCATACACAAGTCAAAATAAGAACTAAAGCTACGTTTTTGTTTTTTTTTAAAAACTGAATCAAATGCTTTTACAATTTTTAATATATGGACTAAAACCAAATAAACTTTCAATCGAGATAAAGATTATAATCTAACAGAATAAGGTAAAGTATTTGAGCTGTAATTGAAATTTGTGAAATTAGGTATCAACCCAAATTCTAAATCCACATAGTTAGGATTGATATTAAACCCGTTTAAAGTTGTAATGTGTTGTTTGGTGCATCTTGCATTTCACAACATCAACATCGTCTCTCGACTTCATACAATAACGTCATTATTTTTAAAAGAGGCATTTTACAGCAGATTTCGCAGATTTACATATGCAACTTCGGGATCTAAATAGAGACTCGCACTTAAGATGTAAAATTGATAAAACAGAATATAAAATCAGTTATGAATAAAGTACCTAAAAATAAGAGTGAATACCCCACATGTATAAATAAGCATGAAAAATAATTTCATGTTATTTGTGCATTTATTTTCTCTCAAAAATTCCTTTTATTAGTAATATTCCTCATCATGAAATTTGTCTAAAATGAATTTTTTTTTCTAAATTTTGATTGACTCATTTTCAGCATTTAGCTTTGAATAAGTATTTTTACGTGCACTAAATGTTTCATTAATGATAAGTATTTTGTTTAAACTTCACTTCTGTGGCTCACATATCGACTATTGTCAAATGCAATTCTTCCAAGACAACTTGTCTTCTCTCATTCTAAAAGATATTTTAATACTAAAGATTACAAAATGTATTCAAATTGAGTCATGGTTAAACTTTCGATAATTTTCTGGAGCAATAGATTGAGAATTATTAGACAAAACCATATATTTAAGTGATATAACTTCGTAATCCAACATCTTAGAATGGCCAGAAATTTCTTTGAACTTGGAAGATTTTTCTCAAGAGTCTTATTTAAATGAATTAGCCTATTTTATTCCTTTCAATATATTCGATAATTCTAAATATTTCTAATGATTTGATCAACTTAATGCCGAATTAGTTCAATGATCACATTTTCTTATTTTATCTTCAATTTTTTTACGTGCAGGGTAAGGCAAATATGTAGAGAAATGAATCGGTTTATCGTGGGTGAATTAAAATGTTAACAATGTTTCTAAATTACCATATGAAAAAATTTGAACATCTCGGGAATAATTGTTTTGCATGAAATATTATTTAAAATACAGACATATATATTAAATGGGGTTGTGGGAGATTTTTTCCCGCGTCGTTAACTCCTCAAACATTTTGAGGAGTTCACTCTTATTTTCATTACTTCATTTATTGAGATTTCGTTCTGTTCTGTTGATTTTTTTCTTGGTTTCCTGAATCACTTTATGAAAATAGATTAATAACTGAAAAATCACGTTTTGTGTGCAACATTCCTCTCGAAAGTACTCTAAGAATGATTAATTTTTTTAATTAACATCGAAATTAAAACAACGCTAGGACTATTAGCGACGGATCTTGTAATTTTGAGTCTAGGTAAAGTGACGAGAATATTACCAGAGCTGATAACTTCCTCTTCAAGATTTCACACCACACCTTTGGTGGGACTTGTTATCATTGCAAATTTAACGGGCTTCAGTCTCGCTGCACGGTGGATCTTTAATGGCAACAGGGGTCGAGCCCACGTCTCAACGGAAACAACATCATCAACATTGATTGCGATGCTGACCTCTAGGCTACACGATCACAGAATTTTGAAGAATAGATTTCAAACGAAGCTTTGAAGGAAATTTAGGGTCAGTTGAATGTACTGATTAAATAAAAGACATTATTGAGTAGCTAGTGTTATTAATGTGCACTTCTGTTTGTTAAATGGTGCCAAAGCAAATATGATACCAGTTCTTAGGTTAGTTTTAAGCGCTTCTGCATCAAATAGTCGTCATTTCACTCAGAAATCTCACTATCGATGAGATCTGGATTCTTCATTATCCAGCATAAATCAAGCGCTAATCAAATCAATGAGTGTTGTTTCCGGTAAATCTACTTCGAAGAAGGGGAAGATGGTCTCATTGGCCTGAAATGTATTGGTGATGATTTTTTTTAAATGCGGTTACACTCATGAACTTCTTAAGAAAAGGGAAAACTATCAATGGACCTGCAGAGAAATATTCCGTTCCTAATCCGGATACCTTTTGACCTTCCCTTGTTGTTTAACGTAAATTACATTTTATCCTTCACTCATATTTGGTTGTCTACTGTTTCTGTCTAGTGAAAATTCTTTTGTCATATCTCAATCTGAGTTAAAATGAATAAAAAAGAATTATTTTGTTCAAAATGTTGCATGAATCTGGTTTCACAAAATTGTCAGGAATATAACCGAAGAAATACTGCCATATTTTACACAAGTTAAAAATATTTTAAACCTATCAAATAAATATATGTTTATAAAATATTTTTAATTTGAGATCATAAATCAGTAATAATTAGCTCTTTAATAATTAGAATTATTATAACCATTATCAAGTATTTCTTTTTACAGGTATATCATAGTCTTCTTATTAAGCATAGCAGTTGTTGTCACAGTTGAAATCTTACTAAACATAGCCTAAGATGTTAAAAGTGCTTGTTGCTATTTTACTGAGGCAACTAGGTCAAGACTTGTGTATGAGTGTGTGAATGTTTTATGAATAAATACTTCAAATGTTGAATTCCTATAATTGTACCTTAATTATTTTTATTAATATTTGATTTTAGGTGGAATAAATAAATCATTTTATTAGTAACCTTTTTCATTGATTATTTTGCAATAAAAACCCTAAGCAGAGAGTTACTGGTCATTTTTAGCAAAAATTATGCAAATTGGACGCTTCTCTGTAGTCTTAAATCTATATTGTGTTAAAGGATATGGAACATTTTTTCAATGGCTATTCATTCTTATTACGTTCTTTTTTTTCTCGAAATGAAATTTTCACATTTAAAATAATCATCATAATACAATTTTTTTAAAAGTCACAAAATCTTAAGAAATATTTTTATTTCCTAATAAACGAGTTACGCAAATAATCTTGATTATTTTAATGATTTACGAGGAGGTTATAGTTATGTTTTAATTATTACCAAGAAATAAGGGTTTTAACCCAAGCTACACAGCAATCGAGCTTCAAGTTATATGATGCTAAGCCACCTATAGATTTTGAGTTAGAGTTAAACATCAAAGATTTAAAAATTGATCCACCGAGATATCTGGATAAAATTTATTTTGCATATTCGTTTATTCTTGTATACTTAATGTTGGAAATAGTAGCTATTAGTGTTCATTTTTTTAGTTGCAGGAAGTAGGAAGATTGAAATTACCCACTGTTGGAGTTCAATCTGCTGAATTCTACAATGACGACCTTCGAATGTTCACGTAACACTGGAAGCAACATTTTACTCTAGATGGTGAATATGTAGAGGCAAATTTTCAAAATATTGAATAAAATTAAATTTCTTTTACAAATATTTTTAATAATAATTAAAACTTCATGATACTCTCGGATAATGCTTAAAATTTTACGCTAGTGCGGGCTATTGCAATTTACGGCTTCCCGAAACCGAATAAATTAACATTAAAGCTTTAATTTACAACATTATATGCATAAAGATTAATTGATATTCAAAATAAATTTTGTCCTGATATCGCGATTATTTTTAGTAATAGTTAAAACTTTATTTCACTCTCTTGTATTTAGAAAATTTAAAACTAAAATATTTATTTAAAGTATTTTATTTTTCAGAAAAAAAATGACACTGTAAAGTTTTTTTTTATTTATCAATGACTCAGTTCAAAATTTTCACATGTGAAACTCTTTATTTTACATTAATATATGAATCACAAATTTTGTAAAAAATTATTTTGAATAACAAGGAACAATTTAAATTATCACTAGAAAAACTGCAAAAAAACTTTAATTACTTAAATAGTGAGGAATATTTTGCAAAATACGTTTGTGCATGGCATAAATACATATTAAAGATCAACCGTGCTGACTTCATTAAGGCTTAACATATTCTAGTTCATATTTTATTCTAGTTCCATTTATTTTGAAACAATAATTTTTATTAACTGTGCGTTTACTTTTACTAGAAGCTCAATACTACCTGTATGTTCGTGTCCAATCTCTAAATGAGATGCTCTTAAGCAATGACCCGTGAACTCGGGAGATTAGATGAGAAAATTGCTATATTTTCAGCGACATTGAACGATATTGTTCATTATTTTTTTTTTTATAAAAAGGAGCAATGAATCATAATAACATTTGATTATGATTCAGCAGCCGCTCGATAAAAATATATAACAATAATTCCTGCTAGTCATTCCCGTTAATGACAAATCATAGCAGTCGTCACGAACATGTTTATTTTAGGAATTGTTTTACTTCAAGTTTTTCCTTACAAGTCTTAAGTATAATGCATTATTATTATTTAGAACATTATTCTTATTTACTAATTGTCTTTGATTGTGTTTGTACAGAAAAAAATTTATTATTATACTTCTATACTTTTTATTTTATAAATTGTGGTTCATCCATAGAACTTTGTGATATTAGCTCCCACTTTTGTTATAACTTTTTATACGATTCTTTTCTGTTATAACTATGCTCTCTATGATTTTCTAATTTTTCCAGAAATTTGTTTGGTAAAAATCTAAAATTAAATGCACCTTTCAGTTTTTGTACGTAACTCTGTTCTGAGAAGCAGTGGAGAGGATACACATGAGAGAATGGGAGAAACGGTAGAGAACAAGGAAGAAAATAGAAAAGGGTGAATTGAGATTCCTGTATGGAGATAGAACTGCATTTTTCTTTTAGTGGTTGAGTTGGATTTATATTGTCATGTAATGAGTCTGACTGTAGATTGAGCCATCAATTTTAGCTGAATCTGAATGAATTTTAGTAAATAAATTTTAGTTGCAACTGAAATTTATTCCTCACATCTGTTCAGTTAATTATCATTCCGAAACTTTCTTTTGTTATACTTCTCTACTCGAGAGCTTGTAACATAGTTTTATAATTAATAATAAATCAATAATTTTAAAAAGCATTTTTTTAGTCTATCACGTAACTGTTTGACTGCTCGAAACCGGGTAACTTGATTGTTAATTGGACGAATAATCGATACCCATAAACGGGGTTATACAGAAGATAGCGGGGAGAAATGCTTATTAAACAAAAGAAACTTTGTTAACGAAATAATAATATAAAAAGAAATGAACAGGAAATATATGAACATATACAAATTGTGATTTATCATTAATACTACAGCTAAAAATTCATAAATATAAAACACTTTTATTAAAATTTTACATATATTATTTTTATTATATTTATTTTTAAGTAATATCCCCATCCTATTTTTTCACAATTTCAGACTCAAAAGCATTAAGAAGTTAACAAAATGTATAGTCTTTTACTGTTCTTATCTTTACCCGGCATTTTTCTTAATTCTTAAGATCTCATGCAGTAAAAATTCCGAATACATTATAATAAAATTTTTCCATTAAATAAGTATCTTCTCAGGTAGATTACCTTTTCTGAAAATAGATGGTATACTTTTTTAAAAAGTGTTTACTTCCCAGGAAAGAAAAAAAAGTTTTCCGGTTTTCTTGGATTCTACGACTTTAATGAGAAGATATGAAAATTATTTATTTTTCATTTATTCGCTTTTTCTTTCTAATTAACTCCAACCAAGGCTTGTATTCCCTTCAAGAGCTCAAAGAACTAGATATATTCATCCTTGTTTTCCCGTAACGAATGCTATTAGAATAAACTTTGTATACTAGCTTATAGAATTATTTCTAACAATAATTTATAAAAAAAAGAAAAACGAATTCATGTGCTTCAAAAATTTAAGTCATAATCTATTCTCGGTACCAAAAGCAAACATTCAAAACAAATCAGCTACTGTAACAGCATTTACGGTTATTGTTGCGAGAAGAAATTGAGATCTCTTCTCTTTGACTTCTTTTTCTAGTTTCATATATCTCCAGTGATGGATCGAACAAGCTGGACTTGTGACTTTTAGTGTACCCAGATCTGAATTCACTAAACTTATTTTTCTGGAGACTGGTGCATAAAGTAATAGAAAATCGAAACACTTGTGGATTCCTTTGAACTCATTGTACAAATTTCTGTCGTAGCGAGTAAGATCAACACCACAGGGGTCTTCTAGAGAATTATATAATCATTTCTTTACCGATATGAGCTATGAAATGACGTTCCCGAACCCCACTTTGAGCAATTCCATTAAACGTTTCCTTGGTCTGACTGGCATTGTGCCATCAGTTACTTCAGACTCTTTGTTCTCTAATGAAGGGCCAATATGAATGATGCCATTTTCTTTTTTCTGATAGTATGTGGATTGAGACCTTAGATCTTATGGTAAATACTGTTCGTGTGATCCTTCTTTTTGTATAAGAATTTTCGAGCCCCCCTTTATATTTGTATTTCAATAAGACTTTAATGAAACGTATCTTAAATAATTAAGTTGGAATTTTTACGAATGATGTGTCTATGGTTCAAGAAAAGTCTATGAAGTCGCGTATCGTTATCTCCGTGAAAATAAATATTATTTCAATAAAGCTATATTAAGTACATAATTACTGTTCCTAAGTTTTGAATTATGGATCAAATAAAATGTAAGTTAAATATATTTTAAATTAAATGAAACAATGAAAATATCATGGAACTTATAAAGCTGAAATGTCAGATTTTATTAAATAAATCTCAAACAGTAAATTTTATTTCGTATAATTTTCTTGGTTTATTTAGAGGCAAACAAAAGAAATAAGATTTTTTTTAAAATACGTGAGGGGTATACAGGCCATAACAACTTAAAAGGTAGAGATTCATAATTAAAAAACTGATGGGCTGAGATGCTCATGAAATGTCTAATGGCGTGTCTTATAATAAGTCCTCTCTCTGATATAGAATGTATGCAAAGGATGAAATATCAGGATTAACTGTTGATTTAATTATAAATTAAGATATGAATTGAATAGAAATTGGACATCTCTTTTTTTTTTTTTTTTTTTTTTGGTTTTTGGAAACGGATTACCAAAAGAGAAGCAAGATTATTTCATTGACATTAGTAGGATTCATTCAACATAAACATGCAAGTCGTTCACACACACACAACTACAAACTACACACACACACACACACTACACGACACTACACACACACACATCATATATACATATTGTTCATTCGAGTAAATACTTTTTTCACTGAATTCTAAGATTTCATGATTTCATTTTACCATATTATGATTGATCCAAGAGGGTTTACCTTCTTCAGGTAAGTAACATTATCCATTACTGAAGTGTGCGAGTATTCCCTTCTTCCATGAGTCTGCTAATACTTCGCAAATAGAATCTTAACAATCTTTAGCCTCGGGAATCTCTTAACGATCGTCTTCATTCTTGACTCTCTTTCTAGTCTTTCCAACCCTCTGTTTTCTTGCTTTTTGCTAAAAGTTTTGATAAAATCACCTATGTACGCTTTTTTTCCTGTTATTTAATGTGGATATGGTGGAACTTGTAAACTATAGTCTTGCGCAATAAAACTAATAAGTCAATCATGATTACCCTCTCTTTGATAATCTCTTTATTCTGATCGGAAGAATAATAGATTCGTTAATAGGGACTCGTCCTCAGCATTCCAAGACTCACAATACTAAATTTTTTGAGGGGTGGATTCGTGTTAAAATATACAGTTCAAAGTATTCTCATTAGTGCGGATGTGGATAATCAAGTTTTCCCTTTATGTGTCTCCTATCTCATCGTAGTTCAGAATCCGAGAATTGTATTGTGTTACATGATTTTCGAGGTAGCTGATAAAAAGTCTATTAGAGCTGGTTCCACAAATAACGCTATCTAATCTTCTGAAATCAATTTCAAATCCAGTGTGTAACTCAAACCCAAAGATTTTTCTTTTATTACATAAATAATATTCAAATACTATAAGAGATGCAAAACACAACTTCCTACCACTAACCCGATTTTTTGAAGGAATGAATTCATACAAACGAAGTACAGA
>BMAW01030015.1:0-39233 GCA_019974015.1 Nephila pilipes | reverse complement strand
TGTGTGTGTGTGTGTGTGTGTGTGTGTGTGTGTGTGTGTGTGTGTGTATACAGGTTTTGCTTTGCCTTTAATTAAGTGAAAATAGGTATATAAGTAGTGTATCACGTGGTTTTAAAGCCGGTCGGTCGAGAGTAAGAACATCAGTATTTATGAAAAGAAATCCACCACGCACATCATCATTCGTCACTAATACAGTAGCTAAGACAAATAGAACAGTTAAAGAATCTCGTTCTGTGTGGTTTGTTTTAAGATTTCAAAGTGAACTTATCAGCATCTGCAACAAATCGCCGCTAAATATGACAAGCGTTTGGGTATAGTGCTATGAATGAATGTACAGCAAGGCATTGGTTTAGAAAATTCACGTAGGGATATTTGTCCTACAGTGATGAACCTCGCAGTGGATGACCACGAGCCTTGGATGACGAAGCTGTTCATGCGGTCATTGAGGAGAACAGTAGTTTAACGTGTGGTGAACTTGCTAAACCGCTTAACGTTTCTGAAGAAAGAAAAATACTTCATTTGCACCTCTTCGGTAAGACCAATAGGCTGAGTAAGTGGGTTCCTCACACACTGTTGGAAGTTCTCAAGAGACAACGAGTAGTAGACTGTATGTCGATGCTTTCTCGCCACCATACCTCATACTTATTCATCAGAGTGCTTATTAATGACGGAAAGTGGGTCTTGTTTGACACTTCCAAAAGTTCCAAAGATTTATTGTCACCCAAGGGTACTGTCCCTTACTGCGCAAGACTCTATACACCCAAGCATTATTATGCTTTGTGTTTGGTGGACAGGACTTTAAGAGGTTCACTAAGATCTGCTACCAACGGACGAAACGATCATTGCGGAGCTATACTCACAACAATTGGAATGTATGCAACAGACATTGCAACAGAAATACCCAGCACTGATGAACCGCAAAAGTCTACTCTTCCTTTATGATAACACAAGACCTCAAGTCGATCTGGTGGTCAGGGACAACATACAATGGCCTTTTTGGAAACTTCGTGCCATCATCCTTACTCACTTGATCCTGTGCCATCCGATTACCACATCCATTACTTGGACTATTATCTTCGTGGAACATTTTTCCTAATGAATCAGGCTTATATCAAGCACTCACAGACTTCTTTGCGTCCAAAATCTTCGAGATTTACTGCAAAGGGGATGTACAGCTGGAGGAACGTTCACAGAAGGTGCTGGATGACGATGGACATTACTTTGTGGGCTAAGAATAGACTACACTTTTTGTAAATTATTTTTTTTGCCCATTAAAAACGGCAAAAATCTTATTGGTTGCATGCATATATATATATATGTGTGTGTGTGTGTGTGTTTGTGTGTAAAACCTCTACTAAAACTTTTCATTTATTGAAAGAAGTGTGTGGTAATGAACGTTTATTACATGCACGTCTGTTTTGAGTGGTTCAAGCGTTTTCAAGATGTCCGAGAAGACATTGAAAATGATTCCAGGCTGGCTCACCTTCCAATGTCAAAAACTGATGTCAATGTTGAAAATATCGGTAATATGGTTCAATTTGACCGTCACTCATGTATTCGTGTGCATGCTGAGACTATAGGAAATGACAAGGAATCCGTAAAATTTCCCTCTAAGAGAAAGCGCCGACCTATTCCACGCTATCTGTCAAGAGGTTACTAGCCAAGTACAGCATTCCAGTGTTAGACCATCCACTTTATTCGCCAGATCTTCTTTTTCCAAGGTGAAATCTGCATAAAAAGAGAACAAGCTTATAGTCTTTGAAGCTGTGAAAGAAAAACATCACATGTCCTAAAGGAGTTGACAGAAGGAGACTTCGAGCACTGTTTCGAACAATGGAAGATTAGTAAGGAGCGTTGAAGGGATGGAGGAGGAATGTATATTGAAGGTGATGACAAGTAAATATGAATGAATTCAAAATAAAATGTTTTACAGCGTCAGTCTCGTTTTTTCATAGCCACATATTGTACACCGCAATTCCAGTTCTTGAAATTTTTAATTTGAACCTCTTCAGGAATTGGACAATTTTATGTTTTTCGATGTCATGAGAATTGTTTTCATGAAACTTAAAGGTGTAATTTGTTGTTAATCCTGATTTACTTTCAGTACAAGAACAATAATTACTGAACTCTGCCCCTGGAGATCTCTCACAACTTATTGATTGTCTGCCGCATATAAAACTGAACTTTTGTGCCAGATCTGAATAAGTATTTTCAACAATTTTCTAATCAATGAAGGTATATTGCTTTTTTCAAATCAAAATTTATCTATTTAGCAAAATAGATTTTCTCTTACTATTTTCATATCCAAGTTCGATTCAAGACTAAAGATAGCGCATTATATTCTAAGGCAGGGGTCGCCAAACTTTTTTGATCATCGCCCCCTATATAATTTTTCAAAATCTCCATAGACCCCCACAAAGGTAATTTTCAGGTAATTAAAATAAAACTATATATTAGTCTAAATATTTAATAAATCAGAAACAGTAAGTAAAGTAGCTACAAATTTTTTACTTCTTAATGAGATGAGTGTGCCTGGTGTTTCTTGGCAAGGTTCGCTATATTGGGTTCGAAATTAGTCAATTTTAACCGTAAATCCCCTCGAAGCTCCACATTTAATTTATTTCTGTTTTTAGTTAAAATTGAATTAACGTGACTGAAACCGGCTTCAACCATATACGAACTTGGAAACGCCAGTATAAATGGCTGAGCCATTTCGTAAAGTTTCACATATTTTTGCTTTATATTTATATTAGTCCAAAATTTATGTATTGTCAAATTTTTAATAAGCGTTTTTGCTTCAAGATCGGACAATAGCCAACGGCAGTGTCGTCGCTCGCCAAGTCTGCGCCAAAGGCTCCTAATTGGTTGATGGGTTCGCCAGCAAGAGACACGGATAAGCCTCAATCGCTCTTCTGGCTACATACTATGAGTCGTGCAAATTACAAACTGGTCACAAGGTCAAGTTGTGACGTCACGGTATACATACGAAAACACATAAGGAAAAAAGGGGCAGATTGTTTTCTGATTTATTATTTTATTTTCTATAAAGAATATAATATTAAGTCAATTATAAAAATATTTTAAATTTTTACGTACGCAGTTAGATATGTGTGATTTGCGTATTAAGAACTGTTTTTCCTTCGAGTCCCAATAGACCCCCATTCGACCCCTTGGGTCAGATAGACCCCTACTGTTGTTAAATAGACCCCTAGGGGTCGATATAGACCACTTTGGCGACCCCTGTTCTAAGGTATTAAATGTCTTCACAAAGTCTCTGAAGTGCAGTATTATCTATTTCTATTGTTGAATGAACATAATTATGAGTACGTATTTTCGACTTTGCTTGTTCGATTAAAAGTCGATTGTTTTTTTTAATATTTCACATTCAAACTTCTCACTATTCTTCAGAAAATTTGCACTTACTTTCCTTATTAATATGCTGACTTTAAATCGTACAGTTATTATTATAAGTGTAATTGATCGATTTTACCTTTTATATTTTGATAGGAGTTTCAGCATTTTTGTTCACATGTTTATCTGTTATTTAAAAAATATTTCCATTTAATATTTCCAAAGATCCATGATGTCGGTCATTTTAATGAAATTTTTGTTTGCATTTTAATATTTATCCATTTTCCTTGCTTTATTGTTTTACGAATATCATACACACAATATCTATTATCTACTATTGTTATTATCTACCAATTAATAGTTATTTTTTACTAAAAATATTGATACAAATTATTCAAATACGCTTTGAGTCCCACACCACTTAATGATTACATTATATTTCAAGTAATTGCATGTATAAAAAGAATAATTTTCTGAACAGTTATTAAATGATCATTTAAGTAACTCAACAAAACTTTTATTCATTGTTGTTTAATGTAATGTAAAACAAACAATGTACATAAATCTGTGAAAGATGAGTAAGTAAGAAAAAAAAGGATGATTTACAGGAATGTAATTATGTTTCACTAATTCTTTAACATTAACTAGAAAAAAGGATGATACGCACAAAATAAAATACAGTTACTGTTAACATAATTTCGCTACTTATAAGAATGAAAAAGAAAATAATTTTTTGTAGCTTTGGGTAGTAGTTTTAGTTAAAGTAATTAGATAAAGTTCACAAAGGAAAAAAGATATATTTTTTATTAGAATATTATCTTTTTTTTTTCTTTCATTCTGTTATTTGCGTACATAAATCTTTTTTGTGCTTATTTATTAAGTGGACCGTTATTTTTAGGTAATATGCAGAGATTGAAAATTTTTAAACATGGTTATTTCTTTTGTTAATACTTTATTAAAATAATTTCATACAGAATATGACTAAAATAAATTCTCTTTGACATGCAATTTTTCCATTGTATCCACTAACTAATCCTGATATAGACAGAAAAGTTAGTTAAACGTTATTCAAACTTGTACTGAAATGATAAATCGTAAATAGACAAAACTACTTAGAGAATTTGAATTAATTTATGAAGCATAATAAAGTCGTTTTAAGGTATAGCAAATCCTTACTTATCAAAAACATTATTCAAAATATTAAATTCTTTTATTAACAATATTCATACTATTAAATTTAAATTCGTATCAACTGAGATTCTATGTAAAGAAAGTTTTGAAAAACAAGATTTCATCAAATAGTTTATTTTTTGGAAATAATATATGTTAGGGAGACCGAAAAATAATGCCGTTTTTCTAGATTAAATCCAAACAGATAAATTTTCACCAAGTTTTTATTTTTAATCAATGATGTAATCACCCTGGTTATCAACAACCTTTTGCCAACTAGTGAGCAAATTTTCAATGCCGGATCGGTTGGGTTTTGAGCAAAATATCTGTAGATAGTATTTTGCACATCATCCGAATTTTCAAATTTTTTGCAAAATGTTGTAGCGATTGGAATAAATGGAAATAGGATGGTGGGTGAGGCAATATCTCTCATCTCAATTCATTAATTTTTTCTAGGGTTCGTCTTGCGCATTGCGGTCTTTCATTACCGTGTTGCAGAAAAACACATTTTCTGTTGACAATCATTGGGCACTTTTCAATTAAAGATTGATATGCTCAATCCAATTGCTCACAGTAAAGGTCTGAATTCACAGTTTGTCCAGTTTTCAGCACTTCAAAATGAACGACCCCGTGAATACTCCACTAAAGACAGAAAAGCGCCTTAGCTCTACTTTTTGGAGATTTATTTGGAGAGAGCTAATGCTTTTTTTGCGTTTTGGATTATCGTAAAGTACCCATTTTTCATCTCCATTGATCAAGCGATCAAAAAATTATTCTGTATTATGGAGCAATAAGTTAAATGTGGTGGATCGATTCACTTTGTTTTCTTCAGATTATGCGAGTCCCAAACACCTGCTCTGCTTACTTTACCAATCTGCTGCAAATGTTTTTCGATGGTCGACCAAGATGGTTAAGAGTGTTTGACAGTTCCACGATTGACTGACTTAGATTTGTTTCCACTTCCAACCTTAATATGTCATTGTCTAAAGTTGTTGGTCTTCCTGATCGGTACGAGTCAGAAAGATCGAAATTACCGGATTTGAACTTAGAAAACCACCTTTGGTATTTACGAACGGCTAATGCGTTTAGATAAACATCTCAAATGGTTTTGGTAGCAACAGTTGCTTTACTACACTTGTGAAACTCAAAAAGCATATAATGCTGGATATGTACCTCTTTTGATATTGTGCTGGCCATTTCACCGAAAATTGCAAAAAAAAAATTAAGATTAAATCCTTTAAAAGTAACAAATCAATTTAACCTTGAAATGTCTTTAAGACGACTTTTAAGTACACAATGAGCTAATAAATGACAAACGAATATCGACATCTGCAGAAATGACATTACTTTCCGGGGCCCTTAATATAAGGAATTGAAGAAATTCTTTTTATTCACTTAGATAAAAGCGAATTTAGATGAAAAAAGTACATTAGAATAAGTGATTTAGAGTTACTTTAAAGATAATACACGTTATTATCAAAGAATATTGGGTAGAAGATTTTTAACAACGAAATTTTTTGCAAAATTTCTGCTCTCTTTATTTGGAATTCGAAGTAATTAATTAATAAAATTTATATTTTAATTAATAAAATATTTTAGTTACAATTGCATTACATTTACAATTACTTTCGATACGTATTCTGTCCAATTCTTTTAAAAAGATTACTTTAGCACGATTAGTGTTTCATTAACTTAGAATGCATTTGATAAAAATTCCTTAACTGATTCGAGTTTTTATGAAATAAAAACATCAAATTAAAAAAGAAAATAATTAATTTCACTGCTAATAAAAAAAACTAATTTAATCATTTATTAATTGGTAGGAACTTTCAAAACTGAAACATAATTCTATTTCTTTCTTAATATTTAGAGAAAAAAATTTATATCAAATCACCAAACAAAGTATATTTAATGAATTAATTTCATTTATAAAGGATCATCACGTATCAGAAAACTTTTAAAATAAAAAGAATTTATCAATAATGTTTTAATAGCCAATTCTTCCGAGATATAAAATAATATTTTTTATAATTACAAAAGTGAAATTTTTAAGAAAGTTATCATGCAATTTTTAATTTAAACTCATTTTACTATTTTACTTATTTAGGGCTATATTACATGGCTTTTAATCGAAAAATGTGTGCAAAAACTGTTTCAAGGAAAAAATTGAAACAAACATCTTTTCTTATAATGGTGAAATAATTTTTTTGTTGCATTCTGTCATGTTTTTAAATTATGATCCAAATAAAAATAGCCTTTAACAATTCATTTTAAATAAATTAAGTATATTTATAAATAACTTGAAATGAAATAGCTGATATAATCGAAATTTAGCAAAAATGGGTGGTTCAAAAATAGCCTTTTTTGAAGACAAATAGCGTGACTAAAGCATGTTGATGTTACTACTACGAGCTGCTATTAAATAGAGCCAAAACAATTTGGATATGATTCATTGGTTAATTTAATTTGCGTCCATTTACTAACAAACCAAATTTTGATTGCTAATTGGTTGAAAATTTGATTGCGAATTGTTGATTGTTTTAATGTAATTAGATATTTAGTATTAAAAAAACCCAGTAAAATCGGAATTGTTTTTTCCATTACTATCAGTAGAATAAATAATTTTTTTTACAAAATAATTTATTAAAATTTAAAAGGAAAGTTAATCACTTTGATGTTTCAATTGATATATTCGAAATTAATCATAGTATTCATTTTATTTGGCTTTGATTCTATCAATTTATTAGTGTCTCAACATCTAATGTTGTCCCAATATCATGAGAAATTTACTAAATTTTTTAATGGTGAATGAAAAATTTAATTATTATTTCTTTTTTTATTAATTAATACTTACAGGTTTTCAATAAGATTTATTGGTTTTGTGGAGGTAAATTCATATGAATAAGAAAAGCCATTATCTTTTGTAGCTATTTTGCACTTAGAGAGTTAGATAAATCTCAGATTTCATACTTGTAGTATGTAATCCTTTTCAAGTAAAAATGAATCTATCGATGGAATAAAATAATCAATGAATAAAATTTTCATTTTATTCACGAAACTATACTCTAATTCTGTATATTGCTTCTCTCGGTACTCTTTCCTGCAGAAATAGCTTCTAGGGCTAAGCACTTTTTCCGTTGGTTATGTACAAGTAAATACGCATATATCTGATTCAATATTTACGCGCATCCATTTTTACATTGAAACGATCATCAAGCAGAAGAAGAGTAAATCGGGAATCGTCGTCCAACTGATTTCCCCTTATTGCTGAGGCAATAAATTTGAGACAGTTCTTTGGAAAATTGAAATCTCCAGAATCGTTTTTTCTTTTGTAGTAAGATTTCTTGTAACAACACGATTGTATGAGTGTACTGAATCCTTTACTTTTTAATTCTTTATTCAACAATTATTTCACTCAGTCATCAACAAAAACATTTATAAGCTCTATATTTAATTTTATGATATATTTAATTCGTTCATTTAATGATTTTCGATCCGTTTTGTGTATCCCCAATTTTGATAACCCATTTTTCACAAGATGGTGCTTCAATGTATTTAAAGTATTACGAGTAGTTTTGATATACTTCGGCCCTTTAAGCTATTTATTTTCAAAGGTTTTACCAAGGGCAATACCTTGGACTTAGGGTACCAAAACATCATGATATAACCAAATATTTTCCTAACATCTGATTTATTTTAAAATTATCAGCATCTGTTGTTTCAAAAAATAATATTGCAAATTGAATTCTGTAAATTTCTCCAATTCTTCCTCATCAATTCAGAATTTGTGTGGTAATATTCCTTTCTCAGTTTATTTGATTCAGATAGGATATAGATATACGTATGACTTTTCATTTATCCTTAATGTGTTTCAATCTGTGAGAATAAAACGCAAACTTATTTAATAAATATGTTTGTTTCATTGATATTTATTTTCCTCACAGTGTTTTATTTGTGTAAAAATATAATAAAAACTTAATTCTACGACATAAAGAAATATTTTCAGTCAACATTTCAGAACGGTTTCAAAAACATTTTTCCTGAAATTTCCGAATTCACTTAAATTGCTTATTCTGTCTGAGTTAATTTCCTTCAAAATACTTTTAAGACATTTTTCTATTTTTCTCCCATAATGGCTGTAAGACACGTTTAGCCATCTAATTGTATGTGTTTGTTTATTGTTAAAATAATTCTTGCTTTTTGGCATAAAAGCTTTTAAGTAAAAAAAAATTAACGTGAAAGAATTAATTACATCCCATGCACATGAGAAGAAATTCGTACTAAAAGAAATAAGAGCTATGGAGTTTAACATACCGTTAGATAAATCATTCAATGAAAACAAAAAAAATGTTAAAAAATTTAAACAGTAAATTGAATAGGATTAAGGTGTTTTACTCTAGACATTCTCCTTAAAATAAATATGCAGTAATGAATTTAAATAAGCTTATAAAGATATAATTTTGAATAAAAATATTATTTTAATTCTTTCCGTAAGTTTTCAAAGTAAACTCAGCATGTAGTTTCATTAATCATGAAATACTGTTACTTGAAATTTACTTTTTAAATAAAGTAAAAATGAACAATAAAAACTTCATATAGACTTCAATGCATGTAATAAATCATATTTTTTACAATCAAAATAAGTGGGAAATCTAGATGCGTTATTTCTCTGAATACTGCATTTTATCATTTTTTTTTCCTTGATCATTCATTTCTGAGCTCGTTTGCTATTGTTTTAATCAAAGTTCACAGCTTCGAGTAATTGAAAATTTGCAACACTTTAAATGAATCAAAATGGTGTGACAGTTGTTAAGAATAATCTATAGTTGTTAATTTTTTGTATTTATATTTAGAAAATCTTTCACTTCATAGATGCTAATAAACAAGTTGCGTGAACATTTTTATTGCCAAAATCTTGAAATAAAAAGATAAAACATACTCAAAAAATTTGTAAGCGATGAAAATTTAAGAATTCATGTTGAATCTCCAACAGTTTGTCCTTTCTTTTTCCACTTGTATTTTGATCCGCATTTTTTTTCTTTCTCGTCATTTAGCTCACAGTTTTCATTGCTTTAACAGACTCGAATTTTCACTTTCCTTGGAGCTAAGTCGCCTCTTTTGTGCTGATAGCGATTCTTCTTTTTCCCCAATAAGGACATTTGTTGCCTTGTTACTTGAAATTGTTTCTCATTTTCTTTTAGAAATTTAGTTAATTCTTGATTTTCCTTTTTTAATACAGAATAAAACGCTGCCTGTTGAGATTGAGATCGATTTTCGTGACTAATTCGTCTTTCTTCTTGTTTTCCAATTTTAATATCATTTATCCCTTTCACTTCCAGAAGGATAAAAAAGCGACTTCTTACCGTGGAGTGTCACGCTGTGCCCACACGATTTTAGATATTAAGCCTAATTCCCGGAAAAAATTTCTTTAAAATCAGTTATTCATCAGAATATTTTGGCTTTTACATATATTATTTAAAATGCATTAAATTTAACATAAAAAAAGATTTAATCGAAAATTGTACGTTTTATATATAAAATTATTACATAAAAATCATATATTTTACGAAAATACAAAATATATTTACATTTGTTACATAAATTTCATGGTGTAATGATATGCCATTACATGGAATATTAAGATAAAAAAAATTAATCTTATTTCACTGTATGGTATTTTTATATATAAAAAAGAAATTTTTCAATATATAGTCTAATGTCACGTATCTTGCAAGCATATTTTGTCAACTTTTGACGCTTCACGTAAGATTTTGAGCAAATTGCACATATTTTTCTTCCTTTTTTTTCCCTTTAATGGCTATGTACAGATTTGGATTATTTTCACTAACATCACTGTCAGATTCATTCATTAATTCGCAAATCTCAGGATCAGATAAATACTTTCTTTTCATCATGAATGTCACTACAAATAAAAAAAAGACCGAATGAAACGAAAAGCTGAGAGCAGCTGCTACCAAAAGCCTAACCCCCATAAACATCCATAATTTCTCATTCGTACTTCTAAGAAGCAAACAAGAAAGAAAAAAAGTAAACCGAAAGAGAGTGGATCCTTTAAATCATGTCATTACAATTAAAGAGATACGCCGCAACACTTGCTTTTAACAATTACACCTCCTCCTGATAGCCAGAAGTAAAATCCAAGCCCATATCACCAAGGTCAACATTCCATATAAGATTCTATACAAATTTCGCGGTATTGTAACGCCGTATAGTAGCACTAAAATTAAATCAAATAAACCCTATCATTGAGCGTATCTGTATTGATACGTTGGCCTGTAGCAGACATTCTCGGAGTGTATCTAATATAACACGCTGGGCACAGGAGAGCAAACACGAGCGTATCGCATGTGATACGCTGAGAGTGAACGGGTTATACCTTCATGTGCTCTGTTTCGTCAACAAGCTCGTGCAATAATCTTTATATCTTCAACGGAATAATAGCTTGATCTTAGATTTTATTCGTGACTGCTTCTAATAATGCAATAGATTTGGAAAATCCTTTTTTTACACTTATTTTTTTATCCATAATTAAACTTGGAAAGTGAAGCCCTTATTTTTTCTCCGAATTCGTCTTTTTAAAATTATATTTCTTTTCTCTTTCTTTTCATCTGGAATCAGATTAGAGTTCATCACTATTATCATTGATCCAGAATAAAATAAAGCTAATATTTTTTGCCTTTGAAAACAATTGCTGCATATTGTTAATTCTAGTTTGCTAAAATTTTCTATAGAAGGAATTTAGTCTGAATTTCAATCAGCATCACTGTTTTCTTGTTTGTTTCTCGATATTATGATTCACACCCTCACTTTGTTGTATATTTTGGAACAGTTCCTTGCCAGGTATTATGATCCTCAAATGTAACAATCTTTCTTTCTTTTTTTTTTTTTTATCTTTCTTAGATTTCTGATATTTTCTTTAAAATGAGGTGGAAAATATTCCAGTTCTGGTAACTTTTTCTGTTCTTCCGATGACGATCGTTTTTTAAATGCTGAATGTGATATTTACAAATTTTTTTTCAGTATTCTGTCGACATCTGTTATGACGAAAATAATCCAAATTTCGTACATAGCTACTAAATGAAGAAAAGACGAAGAAGATGTGCTCTTTGTGTGTAAGACATGTGAATTTGGACAATGCATTGAAGAGTTTTTTTTATAAAAATACCATACAGCAAAATAAGATTCATTTTTATATCTTAATATTCCATGTAATGGTACATCATTACACCAATAAATTTATGTAACAAATATATGTATATTTTGTATTTTCTTAAAAAATATGATTTTTTATGTAATAATTTTATGTATAAAACATACAATTTTCGATTAAATCTTTTTTCTTTCGTATAAATTAAAGTTAATGCATTTTAAATAATATATGTAAAAACCAAAATATTCTAATGAATAGTCGATTTTATAGGAACCTTTTTCACAAATTAGGCTTGATATCTTTAACCGTCTGAGCACAGCGTGACACTCCGAGGTAAGAAACCGCGGGCTCAGAGAAGCACTTCTTTTTTCTCCCTCCGGTAGTGAAAGGGTTATATCACTTCAAAAGAATTTCTTTCTCTCTATCACAGTCATTTGTGATTTCTTAATTTCACTTGAGATGATCTACGCAACATCGAACATCATTAGTATAACCAAATGAAAAGTTCGATTTTTCTTTCTGATTTTCACTCTTTTCGCTTGTCTCTCAAATGACACTATATGTAAGCTAATATCGTTGTTCTTCGGATCGAATTTCGGAAGAAAATTTTGGAGTTCTACTTTCGATATAACAACGAGTTTTCACACATTCTGTCTTTTTCATTTCTTCAACGTATTAATTTCTGAATTTCATGTTCCATTTCATGAGTACATTCCTTTAATCTCTTTTGTTTTGTAGTTTCTTAATTTCGGTTATCTGCTATGTTCCATTTGTGTATTAAGTGCTTCTCTAACGAACTATTGTTCAGACGCTTCAGTTTTAAAAATTGAAATGTTAATTTAATTATTGTCATTTCTGAAACATTTTTGACGTCCATAACAGATCATCTCTTCTTCCTTTCGTTTGGAAGACCATTGCGATTCGCATACCAACAATAGCTGAATTTTCACAAAATTTCTTGATTCCCGACCAAACTAAAATTTTACTGTATCCTAGTATATTGCTCTAGTTCCTTACGGTATGGTATTACTTTGAAATAAATTATGACGGTTTAAACATAACAAAAACTCTATTTTATGACCAAAGAATTTGTAGCGCCAAATGTTGCTGCTCCCAATCTATCGATTCTTCAACTCACAAACTGATACTTTTTCTCCCTCCCCGTCGACGGTACACTTAGCTCCTCATACCGGAGGCTTCTTATCCAATACTAAGGGGTTATGAATGCTTTACTTAAAATAATGTATATTTTAATTGTCACCATATATGTATTAGACAATAAAAAATAACAACACTTTTATTTTATTCATAAGGAATTAAATTCTTAAAAAATTATAAAAGTGATATTAATTTTTATTTCAAATGCATAGTCTTATAATAACGTTAGTTTTCTTGATAAATAAATATTCATATTCTTAAAATGAAAATCTCTTTTATAATCAGATGTCTGAATATAAAGTTATTTTTCTTCAAATCTTTGCTTGTGAATTATTCAAATATACTTTTTTTGTTTCAGAATCCAAGCAATTAAGTTAGAAATAGCTTGAGGTGTCTTACGATCTCGAAACCTTAATAGAATTCGATTTTCTGAAAAAAGATATCAAATTATAGATTTTTCTAAGCACTCTAAAATTATCACAAAAGTTTAAAACTGTTTTTGAGATATTATTAAACATAAACAAATTTACTTCTGATCAACTTTACTGCACATAAAATTTTAAAGATAATTTCTCAAAATATGATTTTTCGTCATTTCGAGCTAGATATCTTAGAAAGTATTTAAGATAATCTTATGAAAATTACATTATCGTATAACTTTTGCATGATTGTAAGAAACATCATTTTGTACATATTTTGATATCTTTCAGTGTAAAGTAAATATTTAAATATAAAAAAAATATCATATGAAATAACTAATTAATTTTTTCAGCAAACCTTAAAATTAGAAAACTGTGTTGAATGTTTAATATTTTTAATTTAATTATTTATACATTTTGAAGCATTTAAATGTTTTATGAAACAAGTATAAAATTTTCTAAAAGAAAATATTTTTAAAACTGTAAACGAAAAAATCGATATACCATTAAATAATGTGAAAACAAAGTAGTATTATCTTTTAAAAATTATTTAAACTTTTTTATGAATATTTAAAATCATTATAAAGAAGCTCAAATTTTAAACTGTCACTAACAAAAAATTGTATTATTTCTTAGAGATTTTAAAAAGATATAAAAAATCAAAAAAAGTGGAGAAAAAAACTCGATTTATTGCGTGTTACAGTCACATGATCCTTACATTTACAAGAAATTCAAAAAACAGTGGCAAATTGAGATTTTTCGTTTTAAAAAAATCTTCCTTTGAAACCGTGTTTTTAAAATCATACTCTTTATTCTCAACAAGTATTCGGTTCTTTGTTTAATTTTATGTTTGTTTTTATATTTATATATAGGAATTATTCATGCTCATGTATTTTTGTTTTTGTACGAATTTAAAACGATGATAATATGTAAAAACCTTTGGAATTTATAATGCCTATCTTTAGATTCAAAGGGTGAAAGTGCAGTAAGAGAAGGGAAAACAATTCAAACACTTCGGAGATATATTTCATTCATTTACATTCTCTCCAGCGCCTACTTTGTATGTATCATCAGTCAAAAACATACACAATCACCCGTGCCATCTGCTTCAGGATTATTGTATCATGCACGGCAAAAGCAATGTTTCAGTTTCTACGAATAAATCCGTTCGTTTCGATTCTATTTGCATTTGAACACATTTATGTCTTTTTTATAACTGAAATCATTATACGAATCGATGAGAATGTCTAATATGATCTGAAATGAATTTTTCATACATAAAAATACAAAGTAAAATAATTTTGTCATACTTTATTTTCAGAAAAAGAAGTAAATGCCTTGACTCAATGAGTACTAATGTATTTAATAAGAATAAATTCCTACTTTTAACACTTTAAATTATTTTAATTATTTTTTTGTGATACATAAAATGTTAAATATGATATACAGAACTTAGTTTTTCATAACTTACTTCATGTTTACTAAAATGTAATTTAATAATTATATGCTTGCTTCAATATCCTTTGACCATGATTCAAAATTATGAAGTGTAATGCTAATATTCATCGTGTTGTTCTAGTGTGTTGTTAAATAAATATTTATAATTTTTAAAACCATATTGACAGAAAAAAAGCTGCATGCGTGTGTGCATAGCCAGATTCAAAACGCTTGTTATATGCTCTAATAAAAAATCAGTATTATTTCTAATAATGAAAAAAATCAGAACTTTAAAATAACTATAATGATTGTTATGTTCAAGTGGAGGAACTTCTGTCCAATGTTTAAAAATCATATTTAAGTGTACGGCGCAGCAGATGGAAGGAAGATAATGACTGTTCACTAATTGTGTTTTAATATACTCATCACTCAATTTAAATATTATAATGTACTTTAAAATGGATTCAGTTTCTAAAGAAATCCCAACACTACAAACTAAAAGATATTAATCGAATTTTTCTCCATTCCCTTGCACTCCAGTCTAAAGTATTTAACAAAAAGTCAAAATACTCTCAGCTTTGTTATGATATATGTTACAGAATTTAATTTTTGTTAGAAGAGACAAAATACATTTAATTTATAAACAAGAATTTTATTGTAAAATGGCATTTGATGAAAATACTTATAATTATTTCAGTAACTGGCTTTTCTCCGATATTTTATGCAATGACAAATTTTATTTTAGATTAACTTATTGCATATGTACATAATTATTATGGATCCTGAGCTAAAAAGTTTCATAAAAAGGGATAATAAGAACTCGAATATAATATTACGAAACAGCAAACAGACAAAATATTATATTCGCAAATATTGCGAAATTACAAAAAAAACTAACAATAAACAGACAAAATACTAAAATGAAAACCAGATTATCTATAATTTAAAACATTTACAGTATTAAACGTAAATAAAAGTATTTTAATCGCTGAAAATATGATATAAATCAACATTCAAGAATACATATTAAAAATGTGAATAATTAAAATTAAAGCATAAAAGCATTAATTTAAGAAATTACATTAGAGTACAATGTATCAAAACCTAACTAAGATCTGCAAAAGCATATTTCGACACAAAAAACTTAAGAAATTAAATGGAAAAATAAAAATAAAGCAGACTTGTCTCAGACTTGGGACTGAGAAAGTATATATGTGAAAGTTTTTTTTTTTGAAACATTTAAGTTAAAAATAAAAATTAATACATTTTCTATATTCAGTTTGTAGCTTTTTTTAGAATAAAAGAGGAAAAAATTTCTTAAAAAAAGGCGTAGCTCATTTTCGATTAGCAATATGAGTATGCGGTACTATTTTTTCGAGGAAATTAAACTTGCTGTACATAAATTGAAGAGAATAAATAAACAATGGTAGAAAATATCTCATTCTCCGATAAAATAATTTGCCATAATTCAAAAAATAATAAAATATAAGCAAATTCAATCATTATTAAACATAAATGCCATTTATTTTCTTATAAATTGAAAAAAGAAAAAAATTGCTAACAACACAGTTAAAAAAATTATTTAATGACAAAAAAAAATGAACCTTTTTTCAAATAATGTTATCAAAAGTAAAAGGCAGTTAAAACGCAAATAAAACAAGAAATAGAGGAATGGAGGTACAAATGAGAGATTCTCAAAAGTATTAATGTTAAATAAACAAAGTATGCAAATTGTTTTAGCAGAATATTTTTCCACAGAACTTTTGTCTCTAAGAAATTTCGAAAGAAAAAAAATGATATATTAAGATTTAAAAATACATCTATCTAATAAATAAATTCATTTTCTAAATTATATGTGTTATAAATCTACAAAGAAAACGCTAATAAATAATAATTTCAAACTTTCAAACGTTTTTAACTAATGTTATAGGATGAATAAGCTTTTAAGACCTTCGTAAAGTTTAGCAATAATACTAATACATTAATACGTTAAAAGGTATAAATAAATTATTCGATAGTTTTGAATAAATAGAAGCTATTTTGACATGAGACAGGCTATAATAAATAAATAAACTTCTCGATGTCAGTCTGAATCATTTACATAAACATCGGAGAACATTAAAAGAACTTTAAATTCATTATAACATTTTACATTTCAAGACTAAAAATATTTTTTTTATTATTTTTAATTTTATTAAATCAAGAATACACTAAGGGAACATTTAAGTTCTTAATGTAATATTCTTTTATACTTAATACATAAACACGGTTTACAAAAATGATAATATTTTTAATGTATTTGCATAATTTCAAACACTTAATTCTTTTTAGTGAAATAATAATTTTAATCTATTTTGAATGAGATGCTTATTTGTCTGGAATATACATCACTTCATTTGGAAGATTGAGAAAAAAAATTTTTAATTATAATCATTCACCTTACTTTAGAAATAATTGTAAATATATATATAAGGCTGTTTGGTTGCTGAATAATTTTTTAATCCGAATTTGGAATCCCATCAAATGTTATAAAATGCATTAATAATTATCTAATTTTAAAACCAATCATTGAGTTAGACATTTGTTTATTGACAAATACAAATCAATAAAGAGTAAAATATTATTACAGCGCATGTACATTTAGATCAAATGAGTTATTTACATTTAGATAATAAAACAATTGAATGAGTTTCTAAGCACTCAATATGCCACATATCAATATGCCACGTAAGTATAAGAGAATAGAGGGCAACGTTATTGAGAAATATTAATGATAAATATATAAAGTAGTAAAAAATGCCAAAAAATGAATAAATATTACACATTATTTAATAACTTTTTACTATCAAAATATCTTTATGTGATAAATGGTTGATGCATTTTCATTAGTACTTTATAAAATTATTCATTTCAACGAGAACCATAAGTCATTGCAAGATAGTTCTTATAAACTTTCATGGTTTCTATTTTGAAATACCTAAATATAAGCCTGCACTTTCAAAGAGTTAAAAGTAAATTAGATAAAAAAAAAAAGCTAGTAAAATTGCTTTTACTTTGCTTTAAAAATCATAGATATTTACCTATAAAAGCAGCGATAATAGTCTAAGATTTAAGATAGCAAATTTGTGGCCAGGATATACATATATATCAATCAGATGTTAGAATCCTGATTCCACCATAAAGAATCGTTGAACTGGTGGACAATAAATCCTACCAATCTTAAATTCGTATGACATGATTTAAAGTTTACCAGAGGGAGAAAACCATTAATATGATCTAAAAACTGTCCTCAGACCGAACAAACCCAATATATACAGTATAAATTATCATTCGTTTACGACTGCAGCTCAAATCATCCATCCAAAACCCATTTAATAATTAAAAACTCCGTTGTGAAGTATTGAAATTCTTGGCTGTGTGGGAATTTAAATGATTATAGATCTCTCTAAATTCAAAAATTATCCGTGAAGAGAATAACACAAAATATTTAACCTAAACATATTTCAAAGTTTATGCATATGATATAAAAATGTTGAAAATGAAAGATATTAATTGTGACCCCTTCCCTCCATGTGATTAAATAATTTTGAGGTCTTTTACAGCTCCTTCTGTAGGTTTAGTGCAATATTAACTGAATAAAATCAAACCAAGTTAAGTAGATAAAATTATTTATAAATAACCAAAATCTTGAAACTTTTTGTTACTTATAAGAATTCAAATAACAGAGAAAATTTCATGTAGAATAAAATACTACCAAAAAGATTAACTAAAACATAAAATAATGAGCATCATCTTCCACTCTTCTTTAAATGTGATCTGATATATTTATGATATAAAACTTGAGAAAGAAGGAGAGAGAGAAAAGCAAAGTTATAAGAAAAATATCATTAACATGACATATGATTTAAAAGTGATTTTGGAGCATAGAATTTACTATCACAGAATTCATGACACCTATTGAAAGAATTAATATTTTAATAATAATCTTATTCCTTTATTTTTTTCTAACCTTTATCTTTTATTATTATTTTGTTAATTTTTTTAGGAACATTACTTTTAAAAATATCAACATTATGCTTATGTAAAACATTTTACTTGTATCGTGAAAAATTTGTCTGTAATTAATGTTATTTCCGTTAACTGTTAAAATTTTTCAATAAAACGGGCTTAACGATTTTTTATCAAACATTGAGATACAACCAAATGATTAATCAGTGATAAGCGATGGAAAACAATTCTTGATTGTGTGACAATTAAAAGAAATGATAAGAAAATTCTTCAAATCTAAATAATTATCACAATTTGTCAAATCTAAATAATTATCACAATCCCTTCTTACTACCTAATTAAAAGTCTCAACTTCAAAACTGTACGAAAATGCACTAAGCACTTTTAATAATACATAAATTTTTATAACAGAAAAACATTTTTTTCTTACTATTTTTGTGCAAAATTGGGATTCCACCTCTGTATCATTTGATAATTTAGACTTGAATGGCGTAAGAGTTATTCAATTATTTCTTAGTTATTTTATGTCTCTAACTAATGTAAAAATAAGTTATTTCTTATTTAATTCTGTATTATAATTCATAACATTTGTGTCTGCGTATAATGTTTTAAACTTTACAACTGTGTAAAAATCGCTCAGCATTTCTTAGATTTAAAACAAATATATATATATTTTTTTTATTTTAATACTTTTCATTTTATAATTTTGCAACTTTCGGAAAATTAGGTAAAATTTGATGAATAGATTTGCCTACCGATACATCGCACAAGGAATTAATCATTTACTACGGATATTTATTTGTTTGCATGATTCCTAACAGATGTCGCTCTCAGTACCTTTCTTCCACATAATCTTCTAGTTTTCGTTTCTCGGTTAATCTTCTTTTTTTTTTTTTTTTTTTTTTGTTATATTCCTTTCATTCTAAAAAGTTAACCTGGATGTTTTAGTTCCAACGATAATTCAGAAGAAAATTTATGAATGATTTTTTAAAAATTTTATTGTGACGTTTAATTCATCGCAATCTTTACGAATTCGCATTTTTTTGTGTGTGTGTGTGTATGTGTATCTTGACATTCTAATCAAGAACGATTTTTTCTACACTTCATGTCAAACAACCATTTTTCAAACGATTTATTTTTGTAAAATATTGGATACTTTGGAGGGAATGTTAAATAGATTCCAAATACTATTAGTCTAAAGGGAGACTGAATAATAGATGAACTAATTAGAATTTATTTTATAATTCATTCATTCAATATTTTTTTCAATCAAAATTATTCTATCAATTGTTTTTTTTTTCAATTCAATAATGTTTTATGCATTTATTCTTCAATTTTAAAGTTTAGTATTATTGCAAGGACTTTTAATGGAATTTCTTAGATTAAAATTTTAAATTTCAATTAAGTAAGGAACTATACAAAAAAAATTATTTCGAAATTTAAGGAAGTGGTTTATATTGTGATTATAAAACAAATAAAAGCAATCAGCGAATCTCATCCTATTTCTTATTCTGCTATATTCATTAGACTCATCTCTACATTCATAGAATGGATGAATAAATTATTGCTTCCAATTAAATTGAAAACAATTAATTTAGTTCTCTGCTTAAAACCTAGATTCATTCTGAGTAAACTAATATACATATCACAATAGAATTTCAACTTCTATCCGTTTATAATGACCAGGAAGGAGAACTCAGGAGCTTTAGGTGAATGCATTTCATACTTGTTTCTTAAAACTAATTATTAAAATGAAATGAAATATAAGTTATATAATTTTATTTTAAGAAATAAATATTGATTTAACTAACGACATTTCATTACGGACGATTAATTTTCCAATTATCTATTATGTCATTAAATTGTATCAATTAGCATTGGTCATAATTTCTTATATTTGTTGATTCTTCTAGAAATTCTATAGCTATTCAAAGTAACTTATTCAAAAAAATTTCAAGAAAGATTAAATATATTTTCACTATATAAGCATATTTCTGACATTTTAAATAGCTTAGGAATATGCAAGCTCCACAAACAGTTTTAAGTTAAGAAAAAACTGCAATTACATTCTTTAAATCTATTACAATCTACAAATTTGAACTTGTGTGTGCGTGAAATCTGCTGAGTTTGAAAGTATATGAGGTTTGTAGCACTAGCCTAGCGCTAACGTGCACATTTTCAAAGTGAAAGTGATAACTTCAGCTAATGAATACCTTAAAGTTGGTTGGTAAATTTAAATTTATGATACACACACATATATATATTATATATACATATATATATAAGATGACAGCATACTAATATTGCGTAAATTTACTTAAGTGATTATGATTGTTTATTAACTTGGCACTGAGAAGCAACAAGAGGGTTATTAGTGACGGACCTTGTAATTTCGAACCTCTATCAAATGACGAAGACGACAAGGGAGCTTGCGTCTCCTCTCTAAATTCCCACACCATGCTTTGGAAGGACTTTGAGCCAAGTACAAATTTAACGGGCAATAGGCCTTGATATACTGTGTATCTTTAGTGGCATCAGAGCCAGAACTCACGACTCGACGAAAACCGTCAACATCAATTAAAAAAGCCAATTACTTCTTCATAACATATAGTAATTTTTACAAAAGTACTGCTCATATTTTTTTCATAACTTAATTAGTTTTAGCACTCATTGTCAAAGCTTCCTCGTGGTGTCTCCAAAATGCCTATTTATACTATTAAAGCTGAACATTTCTGAAATATATGATATATATCTTGTATTCGAATTTCAAATTACATTTTATCCTTCAAAACTTAATTATAACATGATTAAATCAAATTATATAATGAATGTATGATATTCTCGTATTATCAGAAGTCATGATGTTTAGTCTTAGTTCTTGATTAACTTCTTAAGTCAAAAGTTCAAGAAGCCAAACATTGACAACCACTCTAAGAATTAAATAACTCTATTTATTTAAATAATTGTTTTATACATCTCAAACCAAATTAAAAGAAATAGGAATTAAATTCATATTGCGTATAAACTAATTTGCGAGGAATCTATTCATCTTAAATCTAGATTCAAACTATGTTAAATGTCCGTCATCTTCTTTAAAAAGTAGGGGAAATCAATACCTCCTGCTCACCACATAAATCTCTAATTTCGATCGTGTCTTATCACACCATAAAAGATCACTTCACGCAGCATATTCTTTATTACCATAGCGTCAAAAATGATCCAGTTTAAGGAACACTTTCAAAAATTGAACTTACTGTACCACCACGAATATTTTGTGTGCATTTATAGTATTTTTATTATTATTTTAATGACAGATTATGCATAAAAAGTTATTTAAAATATTTCTGATTAAAATGCACAGTAAACTTCATCGTTTTGAAACTCACTGCATGTTACTCCTTATGTGATTTTTTTTTTTTTGAAATATAATATTTTTTTCAAAATGCCTGTCTTCAAAATAATAAGAAGAATACAATAAATATACACAAAAAATTAGTGACAGTAAGACCAATCAATATTTTAAAACTTTCCTTAAATTTGATCATTAATAACAAAACAGAAATGGAGGAAATGCAAAGCTGCGTGAAATGATTACCTTAATATACTAAATTAGAAAACACAGTTTATATTTATCTAAACTTAATATATTAGAATAAACAAAGAGAGCAGTGGACAGTGACGCACTGAAATGAGCATAATTAGTAGAAGAAAATAAAATCATGAATAAAGGAAGGAAATAAATCACCAATAAATGAAGCAATTAAAATTTGAGTAAATTCCACAAGGTTAACTAAAACAAAACTATTAAAATTCTTATTATATTATTGATACAAAAACAGATAATAAAATGTAAAAATAAAATGAAATAATTAATAAAAGATATTCATGAAAATAAATGAGTTGAATATATAAGTAAAAAATACTAATTGGGACGCAGCATTAAAGAAATTAAAAATATTCCCATAGTTTGAAGTAGAACATATTATTGGGAATTCACAATAATATATATGATACAAATCATTTTAATCTTTGACAAATGATTGATAATTGTTGAAAAATATGCAAAAAAAAGTGTTAACTCAATCACCATCCATAATATTTCATAAATTTAAGTTAGGTTAAGCAATGTTATTAGGAAACAGTAAATGAAAGAATTAAGTAACAAAAGAATCTTTTATTCAAATATGTATTCACTTACTTTTAATCCATTCATATATTTACGCAGTTATTCAATGATGTATTTAAGAATCAATATGACCTTTATGCCATTGAAGGCCAGTCGTTTATCTGTACCGATGCATATTAAATCTGTCGAGACTGTTTGGTAAGATGTGGAAGCTAAGAGAATAGGATGCCAGAGTAAATGTCGTCTACCTCGATCGTGCTTTGTTCCATATCAATAAACAATCCTCCAAACTAATATTTTATTAAAATAAAATGTCCCAATTTCTCTTAATAGATTAGTCCAAATAATCAGCTTTTAAAGAATCGAAACTCATTGAATATTTTACATCTTTATATGATATCTTAAGATCCCCTTTTAAGAAATGTGAGTAAGTATCTCAAAAATGAAGGACAGAATCCAAAATTTAACTTATTCCTCCTTCCGTATTCCCTAAAGTAATAACAGAAATGTAAGAAAATTTCAGTTGAAGTTATACGCTCTGAAATTGAAACTGTTGCAAACAGAAAGGAATATAATCCAAAATGGTTGCCCTCGAGGCCATCTTAACATAATTATGGTTGTAACTCTGAAACTGCAATTTTATCCAGGAAATGATAGTTTCAAATCAAAATCGGTTGGGGCAAATTTCAATTCGATTTCGCCTGAAAATAAAATCGTAACTATTAAAGAGGCTTCATGATCGATATATCGATTGAAAAGGATTCGTGCTTATGGCACTTTTATCAATTTCATGTTGAATAATTAGGAGCACATTTTCCTTTTAAAGTCTTATTCCTTGAATTGATAAGAATCGTCTATACTATAGATATATTAGTCATATTGTATTGCGATACAACATATAATGTCTTATATCAATATGAATTTTGAAACAGAAATATTTATTATAAGTTTATTTATAGTGAAAAGATTTCCATGGGTTTTTAATTTACATTAGCGGCAAGTTGATTAATTGATTGTTTGTTAATGTCGGATTTGAAAGCAACTCGAAAGACAATGGTAAAGGACCAGGTAATTTTGAGCGGTGGTCATGTGACGAGAACGACACCTAAGATGGAGCACTATACTCTTCAAACTTCCACATCATACCATTGTGAGGACTTAGAGCCTCGACAGATTAAAAGTGCATCAGCTAGCACTCTGTAGGCCTTTAGGAAATCAAGAAATTGCTGAGGTTCCATGTTTTCCCGTTGGCGGGTTGTAGAAGTTTAGAAAGAGATGGAGGAGTACCAGCTCAAATGTTCTCCTTTGCACTTGACCGAATTTCAAAATTACGTGATCTATGTTCAATAGTCCTTGTGCTGCTTCTAAGTGCGTGACGGTAATAAGCAATCAATCAGTTATTGTGAAATCACGAAAGAACGCTTGGGGTTAGCTTGCTATGCCCACATTAACAGTGAGAGCATTACATATTATCAATAAGAGGAAGGATATTTTTAATATTCTTTATGTATCATTTAACAGCTTCTTCATAACATAGGTATCAACTAACACTTCATGAAAAATAATAATTTAGACATTTAGAAAAAAAAATATGGAACTAAACAATATGTTATATGTTGCTATATATTCTGAAGGAATTTTTAATAAAAATTGTGTAACATTCTACTGATGTCTAAAACTATGAGTACCTTTTTAAGCAATACTACTAATATTTATTTTTCAAATATTTTTCCACTCTATATGCTGTAAGCTGTTAATATTTACGTCTCTCTATGATTCACTTTAAGGATGTATGATTTCTTTTTGTGACAAATATGAATATAGCCTTCCATTATTTCGGATAGGTATAATTATCAGTACGATATGTCGTTAGCCTCAAAGGGTAATAAATATGCTGCTTAATCTATTTATACTCGTACTTATTCATCCAAAAAACAATTGTATGTATTATGTTTAATAAAATGCATGGTAATCCGGTAAGGAAACTCTGACTTAGTCCTCTTACTCCGTTGAAAGGACAATTCAATTTGGTCCAATATTAAGTGTCCGAATTAGTTTCATATAATGTAAGATAATTAATCATCCAAGTGTTTTTTTATCGAGGGTCGAGAATTATGAAAACTGGGTGATTGAGAAATTATTTCATAAAATTGGGGTGTTAAAAATACAGCAAGGACCCCAGGATATGAGTAATCGGTATTTAAATTTATAATGTCTTTTACCAAGACCGTTGCAGAAAGAACAAATCTGATGCATGAATATTTCACCGAAAATTATAATTGCTAGATATTGTTTTATTTCAGAAGATGATTATATCGTTTGATAAATAATTTTATGTTGTAATAACAGGAACAAATTAAGATAACAATGATAAAATAAAATAATGTATTGTTTTACTTGTGATTTTATACGTAATAAAATCGTATCGAATATCAATCAATACTGATGTTGTTTATCTACAAAATACATGAACAATATTTATCTTCATTGCAAATTATAATAGAAGGAACCAAAATATAAAAAAAAAATCCGCCAAAAATATTTCATGTCTGAAAATGCCATATTTTGAAATCGCGTTTTAGGTCAGTCAGCAACATACCTTATAAAACGACATTTCCCACTGGGAGTTTTAGCTTTTTTATTTGTTATATGAATTTACAACTTGCTGGAATGCATGTTATTTGTGTGGTAGAGATTGAAAATCTAACTCCCAAAAGGTTGTACTGAAACCTATATGAGACTAGTCGCGTTATTTGAAATGTTATGATGGTAAATATATGAAAATCTATGCACCCACAATGTGAAGGTAGTCATATATGGTTCTTTCAAGCATCTTTTATGTAAATGAGATTCAATAAAGGTCATAAACTGTGCTTAAACACACAGTTTTCGGATACATATTTTATGACAAAATAATTTATTTAGTTTACTCTAACGATTACCTCTTATGTTTTTCATATTCGTAAAGTTGGACCGATCCACATTTGCCATAAGAGATAGCTATTCTCGATAGGATTTAAAGGATGCCAGGTAACACTGACTCACCATACTTCCTTTTGATCCCATCTGGCCCTTTTAAAATTTTGCTAGATATTTTATAAACCATTTGTACATGGATTCCAATGATTTATACATTGCTAAATAAATTATTTATAATATTTATACTTGCATGAAAAATATAAATATGAATGTACTACATTGATTAGCAATCTTATTACATAACTAGTATATCAAAGATTTTGCTGTAAAACACTTGTGTGGTCTAACTGGTCATGACCTGGTTGTGGTTGCAGACTTCATGGAGGGCATTGCTTTCTTTGAGTCGCAGTTTCGAATCCTTATGCCTCTAAAGACCCTCTGTGTCGTGGGGCTGATGGGCGTTAAATTTGATAGAGGTTCTCAATTCTACAATTGGCATGGAGGTTTGGAGAATGAGGTGCCAGGTCAGATGTCCTCCTCGTCACTTGACCGAGGTTCAAAATTTCAAGTTCCGAGGCCATTGGCCTTCGAGTTGCTTCTCAGCGCAACATAAAAAACAATGAAATTAAAACACTTGTATTGAGAGTTATGTATTGGATTACCATTTTATACGTTTCTAATATTAAATTATACATGAAACTAAATATATTTAAGAATACATTTTAATATTTATGTTATTTATCTCAATCATCTGATAGTTGTGATGTGATTAAAAATATTTAGAACCTTGATAATTTTGATTCTAAATTCTGTTGAATATTTTCAATAAGAAAACTCTGTAGCAGGTTTCATTTCAAAAGGGGTATATAGTGACCGCAAAAAGATGAAAGGCGAGACAGTGTCTTTCAAATTTCTCATTCAAACATTGTACGATGTTCTTTTTTCTTTTGAGAAACTAGAAAGAGAGAGAGAAATCCTAGTTTTTTACCCATTATGAAACTTTGCATTAATAACTCAAATTTTTAATTCTGTTCAATACCAGAATATAGAAATCTTTTTTAAAAAAAAAATAAAAGATATTCATAACATTTGAATTAAAAGAAATACTTCTTACAGTATTAATTAAAATTTTGAAGATCTGTAATTATTCCTAATGAGCACTCAAAACTCACGCATTTTAAATTATACTACACTCTCAATTTGAAAGGTTATTTTATGAATATAAAAAAAATAGCAATATGCAGTTTTGTTAGAAATATTACTTAATATTATTAATATAAGGATCGCTAACTTTTGATTACTGCAAACTGTATTATTCTAAAAAAGTTTTAACATGAATGTTTATTATTTACAAAATTTCATGAAACAATGTGAATTTCTCTCATGTTAAAAAAAAACAAAACATTTATGTGTTTTTGGTATGAGACATAAGTAATTTGACACTCAGTTTAAAATAATACTGGGTTACTTATCAAAATATTTACACCTAACATTTTAATTTTCTTTATTTTCACAAAATCATCATAAAATTAATCCATTTTCTCTTGATTACTCGTCAAATAATTTTTTGATATTTATGTTCATTATATTAGCCATTTATTGTGATAAAAATTATCCTATGCTGCAACAAATTGAATTTTGATGTTACAGAAGGCATAAATATTTGCTGTTGGCATATTAAAAGAGGAGAGATTCTAAAATATATTTACGTCAATACATCTATTTATTTTCTTTCCACATTTTAAACAATTTTCTATGTATTTTACGTGTCTCTGGTAGCCGAATTTTCAAGACTGCGAACTCGTTACCAATGATGTTTCCATCGAATCGAATGTTTTGCCCCCCGTCCTTATAAAGATCATTCATGTAAAGGAGTGATGCATATTAAATATGTCCATGTTCAACTGCTTTCCAATGGCGTATTAGTTATTGTATTTCAGAGAGTGAGATACCATTTCAAGAATCGTTTTCGTTACTTGACCTTGGTTCAAAATAACGTCCTCTTGAGTACCTACAGCGACGTAAATAAATAAAAAAAATAATCTCTTCAACTTTACAATAAAAACGTATTAGTTTATCTTTTACTAAGAATGTGTAGCCCCTATTCGATTAAAATAATAATAATTGCTTAGAAATCAGACATGTGATTAAATCTTTTACCACCTCCCTCATTTTTTAAGTTAGTAAATTGCTTCATCTAAATATTCGCCCAAATACCTTATAATTAAATATTTTAAGAAGAATATCGCTTTTTAAAATTCATTCAAATATATTGCATTAAATTTCTGTTTTTCAAATTATAACATACATTATGAAATTAAATAATTTAATCTATAAACATTTTATACGAATGCTATTTTAAATATATGTTAAAATCTTTTGGCATCATATTAAGCTTTACTTATTTAACAGTATTAACAAATAAATTTAAGACAAATTGTCTGAAAAACTCCGCTATTAAAAGAAATTATTTGTAATACACTGTCATCTAAATTATAAAATACAAGGTTGGAAGTTGATATTGGCAAAAGTGTTACTGAACTTTGTTTTTACATCATGTATTGAAAAGCTTCCTTCTCCTGTGTCCTTGTTTAAGTTAAAAATTAAGGGGGAAATCTGGATTATGTTTAATGAATGATATACGGAGAGAGAGTGAGAAGTTGGGTAACTAATACATATTCTCTGGGGAGTTAACTAAAGTAAGTTTGTTGACATTTGATTAGACTTGAAACTGTAATATAAGTCGATTCTTTTTCTAACTTCTTGAAGCATAATTACCTGATTATATTCAGACCATTTTCAATCGAGAAGGGACTAATCCAACTATAAAAGCTTTTAACTTTTACAAAGGAAGAAAACAGAGGAATAGTCGATACTGAAGAAATCAATTTCATCCTAAAGAATGACAGCTCTCATTTCAATTATAAGACTTTTATATTTTATTTTAATTTTATTCTCTCGGTGTTATAATTTATAAATAAAGAATATATCTTTTGAAACGTTTAACTCTTCTTAGAGCTTTATTAGCAGAATTTTTAACTCTTTTTCCGATTGTCTTAGAAATTTTTGAAATAATCCTTACATTATTACTTATTTGAATCAGAAATTCAATAATTAGAAGTAATAATATACTGTAATTTTTTTAAATCTTTTTACGATATTTTACTTAAAGTGTTAATTATTTTAGCTCCTAAGCAGTTATTAGTGAAATTATTAAGAAAAATGTTTTAAAAATAGTGTTTATGTTAATTAAAATTTAAGTCAAACTTATGAGAGAGGGGGGGGGACATTCTTTTTAAATTAGGAAAAACAATACATTTCACAAGACACGAAAGAGTATTATTTTTCATAAATCTCCATTTATATTTTTTTCATGAAAAATTAATTCTCTTTAATCCCAATAAGATTATAAGCTTAAGCATAACTAATGTTTGCATTTTATAATGTCGGATCGCATTACAGTAAAAATTACAAAATCATACCAGTATAAACATAAATATGATGGAGAGAATAAGCGTGAAGGAAGTTAAATGAAATAATAAATTTTATGTAACTTTAATCGAGTTTGAATAGTTTTTTTTTTTTTAATTTCTCTTGTTTTGATAGTCAAATGAGTATTTTGATACACCAATTAAAACTACGTTTTTACCTTTTCATATGATCTTATGAATTAAGCTTCTCTATTATTAAACTGGAGTCAACTTAATTCATTCGTAATTCATCCAATCATTCATCAATGACATCAAAATAATTCGTTACTTAAAATGTCATCCCCTTGCCGAAAGAATACTTTTTAAATTTTTATGATCAAAATATTTTGATGTTAATCTGTGTTGTATTTATATTCAAATGAATTTCAAGAATAAATAAACTAGTTATTGCTTTATATCACTATTCATCCATCCATCTCCCCTTTAAGTAAAACTTTAAGATTCTTGGAGGCTATTAGTTGTTGAATTGTTTAAGTAGTACTTGCTATTAGCAGCACCTCTAATTACCTTATCTTTGTAAAAAAAGGTTGAATTCTCTTGTATCAGTTTTAAAGTCATGAGTGAACGAAAAATAAACTCATTTTGCCACTGAACATGATGTTATTACATTTGTCAAACTTAATTGATCCATTTTAATGCTACGACAATCTATCTATAATAAAAAGAGAATAAAGTTTATTTCGAACGTAGAATTGTTTTAAATTAAGTCTATTCATCAACCAGCTGAGATTTAAAAGTTGAAGTTTATAACGAATTTAGCACACCTCTCTATCTTTCGAAATGATTTCGAATTTAATACATTCAGATAGTTGTATACATAAATAAACAACAACTGCTACTCTTATGTCGCAGAAATCAACGCAACTTCACATTTGTTTCTAACTTCTACAAATAATTACATTTCAGTATACCAACTTCTGTTTCAGAATTCGAATAATAGCATATAGAACACATTGCATTTCTATTCAAATAGCATATAAACTAATTTATAAATCTATATGTATAACTTCGTTATTATTCTTCAAACCAATTACAATTATTCACGCTTTTATTCCATATTTAAAAATGAGCTGTAGAATGCTTGATCAAGAACATTTTGAATAATTTGTTTTCTCTCTCTTTTTTTACCTTCTATTTCAAATCATACACAAAATTCTAAAAGTATAATATATAAAACTTCTCCTAAAACCTTATGCAAGATACAACTGACATGATATTAATCAAAAATTCTTTACTTGTATTAACACCTCTTTCACAAAGCAATGTGAATTTACAAATTCATTTGAACAAAACATTATTTAAGTGCTTACGTTATTTGAAAAATAATTCAAGTAAATTTTATATTTTGTATTTAATTCCAAACAGTAATGTTTAAAAATATATAAGTCAATAAAAAATCTAATTGCAAATAAAATTTAAGCTTTTAATTTAGATGGAAAGATCAATTAAGATAAGAAGACAAAAGTAAATATTTATCAACATGAAATATTTCTTCTTAGTTTAAATAATTGATTATAATATAATATTAAATAATTTGAATAAATGTAATGTTTTAAATGATAAAATTTTAATATAAAATTATATCTAAACAACCCAGTGGAATCTCCATGCTGCGTATTGAGTAACCATAAAAGTTAGAGTAAATTTTAAACATAAAAGATAATTCTATTATAGTACACATTAAATGGGAATTAAGGTTTAGATATACATATTTAATTGTGAAGTAATACAATTCATTGGTTTATAAAAAAACAAAATGTGAAATGTTTTAATTAGTTTTAGTATTACCTTTAGAATGTAATTATAACAAATATATATTTACTTTAAAAAGTCAGATTATGTTTTATTAATGGAAATGTAAATAGTTAAATTGTTTATATGTTAAATTATTAAGAAACCACTTACAAATGGAATTTAAATTTTTCTAGATGTTGGAACAGTAATAAAAGTAACTTATGTATTGTTTTCATACTATATTATTAAACTGATTGAAAATAAAAGTCAATTTAACTAGTCCTTATTTTAAAATTTAAAATTTAAAAAATTTTGAAGTTTTTTTTAAACCCATATAAAATACACAATTTTGAAATTTTTAATTATTTGAGATGATTTCATACATTATTGCAAATAAAAAAAGTTAGTATGGTTGAAAATCTGTTCCTTGTTGATTTTAATAATTATTTTTTATACAACAAACCTGGAAAAAAACAAATTTACAATATTAGCAACATTTTAAAAAAAAATAACTAGGAGTCCCAGACCTAAATCATACTAACTTTTATAGAACACATACTATCTCAATTATGTATAAAATTTCAAGAGACTCTATCTTGAACAGAAAAAACTTATGAGTTAGAAAACCTTACATCTTAAAAAATAAAGATCTGAAAAATCATTTAAAGTTTTTAAGGCATAAAACAAAACTAATACTTGCAAAGAGATCTAAAATTTTAATATATTATTTAACTACTTATATAATATATAAGAAAACACTCTTTAATTAAATATTATGGCAAAATATTTTTATTCAAATATGTTTTTTGCAAAATATCGATATAGCATTTTTCACAGATGTAATCAAATTCAGCAAAGTTAACATAATAATTTCTAAAGTTTTAAAACAATACACTTATAAATATAATAATGATATAAATAAAAGTTTAAAAAAAGTTTAAAAACTACCAGGTTTTGTACACCTTTTAATTTTTCAAATTTTAAGTCGGTATAATTTAGCAGTTTTATTTTTTCTGTAACTTTAAAATTGCAGATTTCATACTTTCTTTCTGAAAATAAGAACGGTTCTCTATAATGAGTAAAATTACACTAAATGTTCTGATGACAAAACTTGGTACAAATTCAATTCATCCTGAAATGTTTTTTTTTTTTGAGCTTTTAATGTTCAACAATAAATTCAGGTATTACTCGACGCAGCAATCAACCCGACTCCTAGAAGCTGTATTTTCTGGAATATTTGTCCCATATCATCCAGTCATAATGCTTCGTAGGGTGTGTGTCAAACCTCTGACACATGCTTAATAATTCAGTTGATGATAATCGCTGATAAAAGCCGACAGATTTTGGGCAAATATTGCGTTGATTGTTATTTTTGCAATCTTTGAATACCACAGTTTTTTTTTCCCACTGATGCTAATGATAACTGGTAAAAACACAGAGAGTCAAAGAGCAAGATTGGCCGGAAACTAATACTCTCAGATCTTTCCCGCAATTTCACAGCTGCATTTACTTCCATTGCACTAGATGATCCGACATGTATTTGTATACAAACATTTTGTTGTCCTTTGTACCAAATACGAAATTCAGCACTTTCTTCTCAAGCTCAATTTAGTCTGTTCACATTCTCCGATGCTTTGACATTGCTTAAACAGTCTATCACAAAGCCAGTCAACAAGTTGATAACATATTTTGATGTTGGCGTTGGCCGTATGTTCTCTTGTCAACCAGCTTCCATCATAAACGTTCCAATACCGACTATATCTTTATCATTCCTTGAGCCCTCAGCCTCAATGACATCTTCTGAGAATATAAAAGCAGCGGCTGATTTGACTAACAAGATGTCAATCAGACCTTTTGGCTCATATGTAATGTCTTTTTAAGTTTTACTAAACATTATATTTCAATTCATATGCAAATTTTTTTACTTGATAATTAGCCAAGTCACAAACTTAGCATACCTTGCATAATCTCATATTTACATCAAATGGAACGGTAAAAATTGATGCTTGCTAACATTTGATATAATATAGCGATTAATTGTTATGAACATGTTTCCTCTAGTTTGGTCTAATTAACACATACAACATTCATATATGCAAATCTATTTATTTGACCATATGAAGTTTTAAAGATATATGGCAAATATTGTAAAATATTCCAAAATTATCTGTAAACAAACATTCAGTATCCACTATAATGTAATTTGAAGATACTTTTATGTAGCAGAAATATTAAGACATTTGTATTCTGAAGTTTTAGTTATATCCACTAAAGCAAGGTTTTAGCATTGTCATTATCAGCAGTACTCCATCTCTTAGAGTGTTAGTTCTCTTCTCAAGCTGCGAAAGTTTTGTCCGTGGCATTTTTTCAAAAAAACTTCATAAACAATTAAAACAACTTTTAACTATAAATTATATGCAGAATAAATATTGGTCTTGAGAAATACCTTTTCTTATCAATTTTGGCTAAGTAACTATAAAGCACATCAAAGAACTCAAAATATAAACAAACATAAATGATTTTTTAGTAGTGAAGTTGAAGTTAATATCGCTACTCTGCAGAGTATCGATATTATTTAAAAATATCATTATTAATTAAATTTAGAATGGAAAAATGCTTTACAATGAAACCGAACTAACCACGCCCCCCTCAGCTGTCCAAAAATAGTGACTGACAATGCTCAGAAAACTTCAAAATATCATAAAACTAATTGGTTCAATAGATCTAAAATTTGGGGCCAGATTCCCCCAAATCAGCATAGGCTACAGGAAAATGCAAAAAAAAAATTTTCGATAAATTTGTCATTTTTAGAGACACTGTGTGGCAAAAACCACTTACAAATGGAATTTAAATTTTTCTAGATGGAAAGTATTAAAGTTTTTATCAAGATTTCCTTTTTTGTAAAGTTTTCAAATTGAGTGTTTTATCCGTTTTCGTTTATATTTTTTTTAAAAAGAGTAATTTGCATTAATTTTTAAGACTATGATAAATAAATTCATTTAATCTTATTAAGTAAATTAATTTAATTTTTAAAAAGAGAAACATATTAAGCTCATTAAGAAGATTAAATTTGTACATTAACTTAAAAAATTAGATTTACTTTTAAAACTTTTAATAAGTAGCCCTTCTCTTTAAAAAAAAATAAATTATTATTCACTGATTTTTTATAAATAATGAAGACATTTCGGATGAAAAGAAATAGCATCTCCCAGTACATTTTATAAAACTTATATACTCATTAAAACAAAGTAGAAAGGAAAAAAACAAAAGGAAATAGCTGTAATTGGGTTTTCTGATCTGCATTTACACATAATTCACCCTCTTAATTTTTTTAAACATATTTGATTTAGATAAATCTTCCATGTTAGGTGCATGATATCTAAATCTGCTTTCATATATGTTGAAATATATTGAATCATAAGTTTAAAATACAGCATCAATGATTGCTTAATCTAAGTAGTTTAATATGCAGGATTCACTCTAAGCTCTAAATAATATATTTGATTCTAATTTGGGTATGGAACTAGAATCATCCAATTTCATATCAAAATTGAAATAATCTGCAAGGATTTCTTAGAATGAACCCCATAAATAAAATAGAATTAAAGAAAATAAAGGATAAATGAAACTTTTACTTCATTAGACTTTTTAGAATTTATTAGAAAAATTGACCATCTTTATTAGCAAAAATAAGTTTAGGTTTCAAGAAATTGAAAATAGTCTGGGACATCGCGGTGACCCAAAACATTAAAACAATACCCATAAACTTCAAAGGTAAAAGTACTCACCAAATCCACTCCTAAACAAAACACGATTCTCCTGCTATTGGAAATAATTTCATCATTACTATCACAACCGAAATGTTTGCGTAAGACGTAATCCGACTTGTAATTCAATACGAATTTAATGCTTATAAATACCTAGTAGAATATCAAAGTTCACTGCTGAAGCTTTCTATTGGACACAACAAGGAATTGTGGAGTTTCTTCAACGTAAACTGCTTGAATCATTTAACTACTTTAATTATCAGTTGAAGGGCATACTGAATTGATTGCCGTGTCTCAACTTATCTCTCAACAGCTCGCTCTGAATCCAACTAATATGAATAGTCCTTGTATCTTTTCTAATGATTTCTCTTCCTATTCTTGCGCTTCAGTCGTGCTTTAATTTCAACAAGTATATTTCAACGGCTCTAATTGAATACAAAAGAGAACTCTTGTTGAGGTAAATTTTCCCTAATGATATGCTATGTTATTAATTATAAAATTTATGGTACTCTTGGAAAATTAAAACACTTTTTCAGATTAGAGGTATTAATTCTTTTTTTTGTGAGCAGGCATCAAAAAATCATGTATTGTCTAAATGATACATAATGACAATATGAAACAGTATTTAGAAACAGTGGTAGTCATTTTTTAGTTGAAAAAAATTCATATAAAATGAAGTTAGGTGAATTTAAGTACCGTCATTATTTATATTGTTTTTAAAATTGTTAAAATTGAGTAGCATACAGAAATCCAATCAAATTTAAGTATTAAATAGCTTTATATATGTCATACACAGAGAGGAGAATATTAATATTCAGTTTGAATGAGCAGATAGAATTTTCTTGGCTGTGTATTTTTGCAATATAGAAAATCTAGTAAATATCAATCTCATATCTGTTGCCTTAATGCTACAACTAAAAGCATTAAAAAAAAATAAAACTAGGAAAATAGTTTTTTATTGCATTATTTGAATAAATGTAATTTACCTGAATTTTATTTCAACTACACGAAAATAAATTTTGCAAAATAAATAACACATTTAGAATTTGTGTTATGAGATAAGAATAGTCATCAAAGGTTTTTTATTAAAAGGCAGATGCATCTTTTCAAATGCAAAGGAAGTATATTTGGCATGCAAAAGAATAGAAATTAAATTTAGCATGAAACACAAATTTCATTCGATTTCTTCTTCATTTTTTTTAAAAGTAAAAAAGTTTACATATAAACCATTAGCTTAAATATAATTTTGGGTAAATGCTTTTATCTTGCACGTATATATTTACGTTGGAAAAAAAATTGTATATTTAGACAAATAGAAAAACTCAAATTAAGCTTTTATTCGTGTTGAAAAAAAAATGGTGATATTTTCTATTATATTTTTTGCCTCGATCTGGTAGTCAGGTGTCTATAGAAAGTAATTCATTATGCTTCACCACAGGATAGATGTAACTGTTAGTCATAAAATAAATTTGTTGGTGGTAGCAGAAATTGCATAGGAAATGTTGTTCCATCACTGACATATAATAAGATAATCAGTTCAAAGTCAATTGTATCAATTCGGATCAACAAATATCAGGTGAAAAGTAAATTGTTGAGAGGTTTTTACTGAAAATATAAAGATCGAGCCATGGTAGCCTAATGATTGATACTGCAAGTTTTGTTGCTATAGGTATTTAAAGTCATTTACTTTTGAGTTAAATTTATGATTCAGAATAAAAAACTTTCAAACAAAATAATGTAGGAATGTTTCAATTAAAGAAGAAAAAAAAAAATTATGTGACTAGAATGGTACGTAAAACTAAAATGTTCTCCAAAAGAGTTACATGAAATTAAAAATCCGTAAGGTCCGGAAGGAATGGATTTAATGCAAAGAAAACAAAAACAATTATTAGAGCATTGAATGAAATGTTCAGCCATGAATTTGGTGTTGAAAGATAGAGTAGCATTTTCTTCTTTGGTAGTCGTAAAGTTACCGATTATACTATACAGCAGTATTTCACCTTTTCGCTTAACTGGAGTCGCACTGGAAAAAAGAAACTTGTTTGGGCTTCATATAAAAAATAAGGATAGCTGATGAACAAAACACGGTTAAGGTTAGAAAAATCTAATTAACATATTAAAGATCATTCAAACTAAAAAAAATTACTTTTTTAAAATTTGCAACTTTAAAGGTAAATATAAAATAATATGTACAGTTTTTAAGCACTTTTACTTTGATATTTGGTTCTAATGAAGTAATTACCTTTATCAGAGAGTTCAAACACATCATGTATTTAGATTTTTTTATTGGTTCTTTCTTCATGAGATTCATCTTTGAAAAATCTGCTCATAAATAAAAGTGATACTAAACTGTAAAAACATAAATGAGACAAAATTGTATAGCGTCTTTATGGAAATCTAACATAGAGATATGATCAAATTTTTATTTATCAGATTGCAACTCTGTAGATTCTACTTGAAACTTCTCCGGAAAATCTTCATGTCAACTGAAAATTGTATCGCAAAATTATTGAGAAAATTTCTATTTTCATCTCAAAAAAACCCTCAAATTTGTTTTTTAATTCAGTTACTAAATTGTAAGGCAAGGCTAAGGTGTTTTTTTTTTTTTTTTTTTGCTATTTTTTTGACCATATTAAGTCCCTGGTGTTGGAATGCACAAAATGGATTGCTTTTATTTGATATTGACACAACTTCAGTTTCATTTTCAAATTTTAATTTGGAATGCAATTCCGATAATGTACTGATTAGCATTGTCCGTAGTGAATACAGATACTAACTCATTTTGATAAGAGGCCAAGTCTTCTGAATTTTTCTGTTTCAAGCCTGTTTTCGTCGGTAAATTCTGACACACACACACACACACAAACACACAAATAGTACTTTCAATTCCTCAAACTACTTGCTTCCATTCCCCATAGGGCAGCGGTAGCCTAGTGGTCAAGGTCGTGGAATAGCAGCGGTTTTTCATTCAGTCTCGGAGTTTCGATCAGCGCAAAGACCCACCGTGTAGCCGGTGCTGATGAACGTTAAATCTGTTCCGGGTCCCAAAGTCCTCCCGTTGGTGTGGTGTGGATGTTAGGAGGGGTTCCAGTTCGGAACTCGTCCTCGTCACTTGACCGTGGTTCAAAACTACGAGGTCCGTCGCCAATAGCCCTCGTGTTGCTTCAGTGAGACGTTCATAAAACTTAAACTAAACTTATCATATTTGAAATGGAGCTTAGAAGATATAAATTATCGACATACATAAATGTAAAAGAAATTGACTTGTTTTCCTATACTCACTTGCTACTGGCCATTAGAATTACTACATCAAGAAGACGATGCAGTACACCGTGAAATGTATGGCAGGAAGGAGATGCTTTGGTATGCAAATAAATGATTTCAAACACAACGATTCAAAGAGAGGCCAGTATGACCGTGGTTCAAAATTACAGGGTCCATCGCCAATAGCCCTCGTGTTGCTTCTAGTGCGACGTTGAACTAAACTAAACTCCATTTCCCCATATCACAAAATCTTTCTCCAATATTTCCACAACTTAACTACCTTGCTTCGAAACTCAAACAGTATCCTTATAATAAACATCCATAAATTTAATGTATAAGTATTTGCGCATAAAATTTTAAGCATTCTATTATCATCTACAGTTTTTCTATGAAGTAGAAAAAGAGTAGAGTGTTTTCATCTCTCATCTCAGGCTCCATCAGTAGCTAAACAAATTTGTTTACCGTAGATGAAAAGAAATTGCTTTAAACTATTTTCTATGATTCAGATAAATCTCTTGAATTCAGTTATGTTTTTAATATAATATAACGATACAGTTTTAATAATTTTATATTATGATATTTTATATTATGGATTTGCCATGCCTTCATAATATATTTACCAATAGGTACCTCTGAGATAAAATTTATCAATTAAAAGGTATAGAAAGCAATGTATATTTGTCTTTTTTCTTTAGCCTAAATTAAATACACCAACAAATCTACTCTTCAAACTTTTCCGTTAGATTTTCAAATTTTATTGATTCAGAGTATAATTTGGGTGGTAACACAATTTTTTAACAAGGAAAATTAAAACTGTCTCACAGTTTTGAATAAAACACACCCCGTGCTTCTGTTTCAGAGAGATAAATTCTCTTAGAATTGTCATGGAGTCTCTCATTGCTAAAGGAACATTTAAAATGGAAAAAAAAATTATCACTAATTTTCAATTAATTGTGTATTTTAAATTGTACTCCATAACACTATAATGTATTTTTTAATTACATTTTCATAAAATTGTCAGTTTGTAGATTGTTTCGTCGGACCGATTTCCTTAGTCATACGATCGCAGAATGTTTGAAGAAGAGACACTTAGGAGTTTTGGAAAGGATATACTGTTCTTTTTTGACATTTCTGTGTTTCAGGTAAAAAAAAAAACTAAATTTAATAATTAAATTGAAAGTAATTATGAGTTAAACAAAGTGTTTAATCTTCATGTTA